>CM022302.1:516925225-516964705 GCA_011799875.1 Thinopyrum elongatum
GATAGCAAAGAGGGAATACTTAGGCATTCTTGTCCATCCATTTGGCAAAAGAAAAGCCAAACAATCAAAACAAACAATGGATGTCCTCGAATGAGAAATATGCATCCAACATGCTACACAATAAGATAGCAAATGAAATATGTGACAAAGCATGCACAAAAACACTCTAGCATCTATCAAGCAATTGGCGATGACTAGGTCATCTATATATGAGTATATGAATTAGGATCAAATGAGAACAATGATCATAGGTCATACTCATCGTTTAAGCACAAGTGGGGTTACCACTTTTACATAATGCATTGTTGTGGTTCACGCCATTAGATTTGCTTAGCTCAATTCTTAGAAAAAGCTCCCCCTAGATGTGATATCCCCCCTAAGAGGGATGAACTAAACTTGGGTTTTGTCTATGATGACTTCATGTAGGTGTTGAAGATGTAGATGCTCATGTTGATGTAGATCATTTGGCAATCCATTGGAGTGAGTTGCACTTTTAATACCACACGGGTAGTCCCACAAGGAACACACAAGGATATCTATAGACTAGAGTGAAATACACACACTGATGTCGTCCATGAAAGCATTAGGTTACCTTGTCCTTGTCTTACCAATCAAGAGGTTTGTGAATCCATGAACAGTGCAAGATGTGGAAGTTGATTGCACTTGTCCTTGCCAAAATGAATATGAGGGTGAAGTGTTGGCGGGATCACCCTCAAGAACTCTCTAGTTCTTCTTCTTGGGGTCCACATCATCTTGTGGAATTCTTGGAGTTGTAGTCGTATTTGATGAAGTAGAAATTGATGTAGTCTTGGGAACACTACTAGGAAAAACCTTATACACAGAGGTTTATAGCAGAAGCGTCTGGTCAAACTAGGCGTACTGACTACTAGTAGTAGCCTTGTCACAAAAGCACGCTACAACTATGTTAGTAGTAGCGCGTCCGCAAAAAAAACACCGCTACTAATATATTCCGACACTGTTGCCGGTAGGCTAGGAATAGTAGTAGCGAGCCTGTGTGAAACACGCTATTGCTAAGTGCGTTGTAGCAGCGCGTTTCAATGGTAGAGCGCTACGCTAAGAAAAAGAAAATAAGTAGAAAAATTAGAAAAATAAATGAAAATAAAAGAAATAGAAAATGAGAATAAAATGAAAAAAGAAAAAGAAAAATAGAGGAGAAGGCATAGCGTAGCGCTTGTTCTCCCAAAGCGCTATAAGCTACTTTAGCAGTAGCGCTTTTTGGTCCCGCGCTATAGCTAAGTTCCTTAGATAAAAGAAAAGAAAAAAGAAAATAAATAGCTGCTACAGTAGCAGTAGCGCGTTTTTAGTGGGAAAGCGCTATAGCTACCTTAGCTATAGCGCGTTTTTCACTTGCCAAGCTACTGCTATTTGACTTAACCACACGCGTGGGCTAAAATTTGCTAAGTCCTTTTCCCCCTCTCCTTTCTCCCCCACCCTTGCCCGCCGTCGATCTGTCGCCGACGTCGATCGCCCTGCGCCCGAGCGCGGCGCCCCGGAGCCCACACCCTCGTCCGCTCCTCGCCCACCCCTGGCCCTCGTCGCCCTGCCTCCGCGCCGTCACCGGAGCCACGCGCCATCGCCGCCACCGAGCCGCACACCCCGAGCTAGCTTGTCCGCTCATCGCCGCCCCTGCCTCCCCACGAGCCCCTGCACTCCCCGCCAAGTTCCCCGAGCCACCCTCAACGCCCTCCTCTCTGTAAGCCACCACCCCTCCTCTCTAGGTTAATTAACTTAGGTGAATTTAGTTATGAACCCTAGGAATTAGCAGTAGTGGTACTAGTAGATGTTAATTAGATTAACTTTGGTTAATTAGGTTAGGGCAGTAGACAGCAGCATATACAGGGCCCTAGGAATTAACTGGTTAATTAGGTTTAGGGCAGTAGTGGTGTACAGTAGATGCTAATAGATGTTTTTTTAGTTAGGGAAGTAGGGTTTTACTAGGTTAATTTGGTGAAGTTAAATGAATGACCTAAATGAATGAAATAGTTAGTTAACTGAATTTTTAGGACAAATTTGTATATGCTTAAGTACTTAACTAAATATTATTTTTAGGACAAACTTGTATAGCTTAAGTAGTTAATAACTAATATATTATAGGGGTGTATATATAGTTGCTTAAGTACTTATATAGTTGGTCTGCACCCAATGTATGCTTAAGTAGTTGTATAATTTCTAGGGTTCGTCAATGGGTGCTTAAGTAGTTGTAGATGCTTAAGTAGCTAGCTAGGGTTCATCTAATTAGTTAGTACTTGTAGATGCTTAAGTACTAGGCAGTAGGGTTAGGGCAGTAGGAGTAGGGTTTAACTAGATGTTAATTAGGGCAGTAGGGTTTATTTTGAGAAAAATTCAGTTATAAAAATATAAATTTCTATCAGTGCTGCAAGTGTACTAGGTTCCTAATTTTTTACTGATTTTTTATTAACAGAAAATTTAGGACATAATTTGAATTGGTTTCTAGGGTTCATAATTTGAAATTGTGTAGATTTTTTTGAAGTGTAAAACATTGAAGTGGTCATGATATATGCAAATTCCTCAATTGTGTTTGCTCATGTTTATCTACTGTGTAGTTGCTCATGTACATGTTCTTAAGTGGTCCTGTTATATGCAACATTGAAGTGGTTCGATTGTGCCCAGTGGCCTTTTGTTGTTGCAGGGATGATTCCGAGTGGCCTATGTTTTCCGAAATGTTGATTCATTTCCGTTCGGCAAATTTCAGGTGCTCAATTGTCCACTTTTTAGCAAATGTCATGCCGAAATTTTCCGTGAATACGAAATTTGCCGAAACTTTGAGTTATGCATGACGAAACTTTATTTGTGATGTAATTAAACCGTCCTCCTCAACTAGCGAAGATCACTCTAGTTAGGGCATTTTGGGTACGATGAACTTTGTTATTTATGCGTATGATATGTTGCTCTATTTTGCCAAGTCTGTCTCTTTCTGTTGCTCAACTATATATGTTGCATATCTTGACTCATGTGACGATGCAGTGCATGCATAGATCATCGATGGAAGAAGTGCTACGCCGGAGTATACGACGAGTGGCCGGAGTGTCAGGCTCAGGTGTACCGGTTTCCGGTTTTCGAGCGACAGCCAGTAGTTAGTTTAGGTTCACGCTAATGCGAGAGAGGGATACGAACTCATGTACTGCATAGTTCGCTCTCACTCATAGTGATAGCTCTTCTCGCGTATATCATTGTTTAGATGGATGACGATTGTAGTTGCAGTAATCGAGACTTGTATCTATATTTTGAGATGAGACGAGAGACCACTTGTGTTGGATGATGATCATGATGATGACAATGATTTGATGAGACTATTGTATGTATATGCTATGTTACATTTGTTATGGTATGATATGGTAAAGATTATTGTATAAAGCCTGTTCAAATACAAAACAAATATTCAAAAAAAAGAAACTAATAAACTAGAAGTAGCGAGGGGAATAAAGTTAGCAGCAGCACGCTTTACCAGTAGCGCGTTATAGTTAAAAGCGATGCAGTATTAGCAGCAGCGCGTTTCAATAAAGCTCGCTGCGCTAGCCATGTATAGCAGTAGCGTGGGAGACACGCGCTACTGCACATGTTAGCTGTAGCGCCTTATCAGTAGCGCGGCACCCTGCGCTACTGATAGGCAAAAAACCAGTGCTACTGCTAGGCTTTCCCTAGTAGTGGAACCCACTTAACCAAGGCCTTAGGAGCTTCTTCAAATGCATCAATCACCTCTTGAAGCTTATCCTTGCCTTTTAGCTGTGGTTTGTGGTGGAAGATATCTTGAGCTTGTGTCTCTTGAAAGAAGTGGGATCATACTTCTCTGTTGAGGAACAAACTTTATCTTGGGGTATTGATCTTCTTCCCACTCAACTCCATTGGCATTGTACTTGCATTCAAAACCAACACCTTGATTTTCTGGTGCCTTCCTTGCTTGCGTACAATTTCCTCAAATTGCTTACTTTCGGCAAGGCTCTTGTAAACACCTTTCTCTATAATTCCTTCAATAAGCTATTTTCTTGCTCAAGTGTAACTTGGCTAAGAGAATCATTAGTGGAATCAAGAGAACTACTAGAAGCAACAAATTGGATTTAACATGATTATTGTACTACTAGAAGAAGAATCTTTCTTACTCTTGTTCCTAGATTTACTGTGGCATGTAAGTAGACAAGAGAAACGCTTGGCAATGTAAAAAGAACTTTTCTTACGAAGATCATCATGATTGCTTTTAAGAAACCATGCTCTTGCTCTAGATTGAGCTTTTCAAAGCGTAGCTTCTCATGAGTCTTTAAAAGCTCTCGATGATCCTCTAAGGTAGTTTCATGAGCTAACTTAAGAGTGTTAGTTCTTTAGTTAGACGCTCAATCTCCTTCTTATCATCGTCATTCATTTTATCTTGATTAGCATGATAATAGCAATTTCATCATAGTTTTCATCACTAGGTTATCAACAAGTATTCATCATCACCTAGCAATCATCTTCATCACTATTGAAATCAACATACTGGGGTGTGATACCTTGGGGCCTTTAGCCATGAAGCATCTTCCAATCCCTTCATTTGGTGAATCAAATATGTCGTAGGAGTTGGATGATACAAGTGCAAGACCGGAACACCTTCATCTTGAGTATATTCGGAGTCGGAGTGATAGCTTCTCTCGGAGTAGTTGTCGGAGTCGGAACCGGATACCCATTCACCAATATGAGCTTGATGTCTTCGTCTTGTGTAGCTCTTTGATGACTTGTCCTTCCTTTCCGAATCCTTGCTTCTGTGAGAGGGTCTTCGTTCATAACGATCATCTCTATTCCTTCTCTCTCTTGGTGGTGATTCTCTCTTTTGCTTCTCCTTTTAGGTGAGTCTTCTCTTCTCTTGTAGGGAGCCGTACACCCCTAGAGTAATGTCTGGGTCTTCCACAATTGTAGCAATTGCGATCACGACTAGAAGATCTTTGTTCATTGTGGACCTTGACTTGGAACTTCTTTCTTTGCTTCTACTCTGTAGAACTTGTTGAAGTTCTTCACCATTAGGCTCAACTCTTCATTAAAGGCTTATTTCTCAATTGATGTTGTAGGAGCATCACATGAAGCTTTGTAAGCACCACTAGACTTGTTGTGAAGCTCTTCCTTATCCTTAAGTGACATCTCATGAGCAACAATTCTACCAATGACTCGTTGGCTTGAGATCTTGTTAATTGGTCATCATTGGATCAATGTGCACACGGTATCAATCTTTCCATCCAAGGCTCTTAGGATCTTCTGATGATGAATCTGTCGGTTGTCTCTTCACTTCCTAAGCCGGCAATCTCATTGTGATAAGAGCAAGTCTAGAGTACATTTCAGCGACACCTTCACCATCCTTCATTTTGAACTTGTCAAGTTGACTTTGAAGCACATCCAATTTGGATTCCTTGACGGACTTGGTACCTTCGTGCATATCAACCAAAGTATACCAAATTTCCTTTGCATTCTCAAGGCGGTGATTTTGTGAATTTCTTCGGGGCACAATCCGTTGAAGAGGATATCGCAAGCTTGAGCGTTGTATTGCATATCTTCAATTCTTCCGCGGTTGCTTCATGATTCGGTTCTCTTCCATCTTCAAAGAATTCACCTTACAAGCCAATGCACAATAACCCAAACGCGGGTATGTCCAAGAATATGCATTTTCATTTTATGCTTCCAACTAGCAAAATTAGTACCATCAAAGTAAGGACCCTACGGTGGTATAATTTCCCTCGCTAAGCGCCATACTCTCCTAGGTTGTGAAACCAAGGCTATGATCACCAAAGCTATGGAATCAAGGCAAATGGAGACCAAAGCTCTGATACCACATGTAGGATCAAAAGTAGGTCTAGAGGGGGGTGATTAGACTACTTGACCAATAAAAATCTAGCCTTTTCCCATTTTAAGTCTTGGCAGATTTTAGCAACTTAGCACAAGTCAAGCAATCAACCTACACATGAAATTCTAAGAGTATATCAGCGGAATGTAAATCATTGCATATGAAGGTAAAGGGAAGGGTTTGAAAGGCAAACACAATGTAGACATGGAGATTTTTGCATGGTTCCGATAGGTGGTGCTATCGTACATCCACGTTGATGGAGACTTCAACCCACGAAGGGTAACGGTTGCGCGAGCCACGGAGGGCTCCACCCACGAAGGGTCCACGAAGAGCAACCTTATCTATCCCACCATGGCCATCGCCCGAAGGACTTGTCTCACTCGAACAGATCTTCACGAAGTAGGCAATCTCCTTGCCCTTACAAACTCCTTGGTTCAACTCCACAATCTTGACAGAGGCTCCCAAGTGACACCTAACCAATCTAGGAGACACCACTCTCCAAAGATAATAGATGTTGTGTTGATGATGAACTCCTTGCTCTGTGCTTCAAATGATAGTCTCCACAACACTCAACTCTCTCTCACAGATTTGGCTATGGTGGAAAGATGATTTGAGTGGAAAGCAACTTGGGAAGGTAGAGATCAATATTCTTGTGGTTGGATTGAATGTCTTGGTCTCAACACATGAGTAGGTGGTTCCTCTCAGAAAAGAGTAGTGGATGGAGGCACGTTTTGATGGCTCTCTCACATATGAAGAAGGGGGTGGAGGGGTATATATAACCTCCACACAAAATCTAACTGTTACAACATTTGACCAACTCGGTCAGACCGAATAGGTGAATCGGGTGAGACCGATTCAGTTCAAAATGTGAACGTTAGGATCTTGGTGGACGACATGATCAAATCGGTAGGACGATGCGCTAGGGTGTGTAGGCAAAACCTCATCTCGGTGTGACCGATTGCATGAACTCGGTGAGACCGATTTCAGCAATGAGCAAACAGAGAGTTGGTAGGCAACTCGGTGGGACCGATCGCTCCTTTCGGTGATACCGAAACGTTACGAAAGGGAAACAGAGAGTTTGCATTGCGAACTTGGTGGGACGATCGCTCATTTGGTGAGACCGAAAGTTACGAAGGGAAATAGAGAGTTTGCAATCCCATCGGTGAGACCGAGATCCCTATCGGTGAGACCGAACTGATTAGGGTTTCTGGCTATGGCTATGTCAAAAGAACTCGGTGGCGCCGGATGGATCAAATCGGTGGGCCCGAGTTTGACTTTTGGCTTGAGACATTTTTGGATATGAGAAAGTGGTTGAGGGCTTTGGAGCATATCACTAAGCATTTTGAGCAAGTAGACCATTAAGCACACATCATCCCCTTTTAATAGTATTGGCTTTTCCTATGAACTCAATGTGATCTTGGATCACTAAAATAAAATGAAGAGTCTTGAGCTTTTGCCAATATTTGTCCTTAGCATTTGAGGGGTCCACATATCTAGTCCATGCCATTGCCAATCATTGAACTTTCTGAGATAATCAACTTGAATGGAGATTAGTTCAATGAGCTATATGTTGTTATGAATTAACAAAACCATCCGGGGATTAGTTGCACTTTTAGTATTTTTTCTTGTTTTTTTCATCGTTTTTCTTCGTTTCTTTCTCCATATTATTCTTTTTCCTTTTCTCTGTTTTTTTTGTTTTCTTTTTTTTCATTCTCACTAGTTTTTTTTCTTTCTCTTTCTTTATTTTTTATTTGGTTTCGTTTGTTTCTTTCTTGTTTGTCATTAATTTTTGTGCGTTTTCTCTGGGGTTTCCATTTTTGATACATATTTCTGGTATATATCTAGTACATTTTTCCAATACTCTTTTTATTTTTTCCAATACAGGTTTAACATTTCTTCAATTTTTCTACTAAGTTTAACATTTTTCAAATACCAGATTAATATTTTATGAATATATGGTCAACATTTCCCATACACATTTACATTTTTTTTCAAATCCATGATTAAGATTTTCAAATACAAGTTTAACATTTTTCAATACATGGTCAACATTTTTATACACATTTAACAATGTTTTTCAATGCTTGGATAACATTTTCTAAATACATGATTACTTTTTCCACACCCATTCTATGTTTTTTTTATACATTTTTCATATAAATGAGAAAGATTTCTCTATGTACATTTACATTTTTAAATGCTTTGTCAACATTTCCTTTTGATTTTTTTGTAAAGTGTTTTCGTAATATATTTATTTTAAATATTTTGGAAGTATAAAGGAAACAAAAAAGAAAACAAGAGAGAACAAAGAACGTGGAAAAAGACAAAAACAAGGCATAGGCCTCATGCACACTGGTCCGGCCCAAAGCTCGCGCGACAGCGACGCGCTCCAGCGAGCGCGTGAGCTATTTTTACAGTGACGGGCCAGCCCCATTAGAGCAAACTTAAAACAAGGCAAATTGCAGAAAAAAAATAGCGTGCGCGGGGGATTCAATCCCGGGTTTCGTGGGTGATTCGCAGAGCTGCTAACCACTGCACTAGCGTCAAATTCTTGATGAAATATACGGTGGTACTACTTGAGGCGACACTATCCAGTTTTCCACCGTTTTTTCTTTTTCTTTTATTTCCTACATCGTTTTTATTCGGTTTTCTTGGGATTTCCTCCATGTTTCTTTCGTTTTTTGTTTTCTTTTATTATGTCTTCTCCTTTTTTTATTATTTTTGTTTTCTTTGGCTTCGTTCATTGTTTTTATCGGTTTTTTTCTTTCTTACTCATTTTCCTTATTATTTTTTGTTTTTTCTTGGTTTTCAATGCTTTTTGTTTTCTTTTGTTTCTTTATTTTTCTGCTCTGGTTTTTATTTTGTTTTCATTCGTTTTATAATTTCTGCATTTATTTATTTGATTGGTTTTTTTATTTTTTTTCAATTTATTTTTTTATTTTTTGGGTTCTCATTCTACATTTTTTGTATATGTCATAACATTTTTCTAATACTGTTTAACATTTTTTATACATGGTTATATTTTTTTATACACATTTTTAATATGTTTTAAATGCTTGACTATCATTTTTAAAATTCAAGATTAGCATGTTTTGAATACATGATCAACATTTTTTCTATGCACACTTTTTTTTTTTGAAATGCTTGATTAATATTTTACAAATACAAGATTAACATTTTCTAATACAGGTCAATAATTTTCTCAGTAGGCTGAGACTGTTTGGCTAAGCGCCATAAGAAAATGCGGATCTTCTAGTATGAGTTCGCAGAGTAACTTCCACGATCCCGCGTTCCTATCCATGCTGGAGGAAACCGGCTGTCCCATCTGTAACACCCCCGGTGGTTAACTACAGTAATCACCCTTTTGATTATGCCATGTCATCATGTTTAACAGTGCATGATCATCATTAGCATCATATTGCATTTCAACTCCTAAGTCAAATTCAAATTAAATAAAAGTGAAAATAAAAGTTATCGAACATAGAAACTAAATGTTCAATCAATACAAATAATACAGAGACCATTCTAAATTGAAACCAACAATTAATAAATTAATTAGGTGGCACTAACATTAATAAAACAGCAAGGTTTAATGCATTTCATTTATTATAAAAATTATGGGAACTCCTATTGTCTCCAAACCAGTTTTTGGTAGTGGTAGGTAATGCCTAGTATTTGTTGGAACATTTGTTATGTTTTACAAAAACTATTTGAGGCTAACTATTACTAAACTGAGAAAGAAAATAAATAAAAGAAAGAGAGAAAAGAAAACAAAACAGAAAAGAATAAGAAAAGGAAACCCCCCTCCCCCCCCCAACTGGGCCGTGGCGCTGCTGGACCACCAGGCGGCCCACCCACTCCCCATAACCCCCTCCCCTCAGTTGACCTAGCCCATCCAACCACCGCCACCGACAACTCCCCCCCCCACCGCTCGCGCCCCCCTCCTCTCCTCTGGATCGAGATCCAGGGAGAGGCTTGGCCTCGATCCCGACGCGCCCTCGACGCCCGACGCCGCCCCGCCTCCACTCGCCGTGGCTGGCCGCGCTCGCCAGCCGCAGCACGCCTACTGCTCGCACCCGGCCACTTCAGTCCCGCGCCGCCCTTGCCGCGCCCAGCGCCCGCGCTCCGCCCTGCCTGGCCGAGCGCCGCGCGCTACCGCAGCCACCGCGCCGCTCCGCCCCTGTCCCGCCACCGCCGCGTCGGACCGCGTCCCCTCTGCCCGCGCCTCTCCGCCCGCCTGCTCCGGACGCTCACCGCGAGCGTGCCAGCGTGCTCCCCTCGCTGCCCATCGCCTCCGGCAGCCGCGCCTGCTCGCGGCCGCGCAGCCCTCGCCCGCGCTGCCGCCGTCCTTCCCGCCCCACAGCCGCTCCTCTCGCTCGCCACTCCTGCCGCTGCTCCACGCCGGCGCGCCGCCCTGGCCCCCCTGCTCCTTGCGGCCGCCCTGACATGGGCGCCGGCGCCCCGCAGTGCCCAGTTGGGTGCACCCCACGGGCACGCGCCCGTTCGGGCTGGCGCCCGTCGCCCGCACGCCCGATCCGCTCCGCCCCTTTGGGCCTATGACCAGGGGGCCCCACACCCCTGTTATTTTAAAAAAAATAAAAAAATAAAATAAAAATAGTTAATAAAATAAATAATTATTTAATTAATTAAATAATTAGTAAATTAATTAAGTTAATTAATCCTGTTTAATTAGTCTAATTAATTAGTTAGTTTAATTAATCAGTAATTAATTAGCTAAACCCTAATTAAACCTAACAGAGTATGACAGGTGGGGCCCACTGGTCCTGACGTCATGCTGACGTCAGCAAACACTGTTTCGGATAATGTTGATTTAATAATTAAATAATTTTCAGAAATTAATAAAAACTTTAGAAAATCATATAAAATAATCCGTAACTCCGATGGAAAAACTTTGTACATGAAAGTTGCTCAGAACGACGAGACGAATTCGGATACGCGGTCCGTTCGTCCGTCACACGTCCCTAACTATCCGAGCATGCAACCGTTCCCCTCCGGTCATCTGTGTGACAAATGTCCGGAACCGGGAAAATATTCCCGGATGAATCCCACCTTCGCCAGTATCACCCGGCACTGCATTAGATCACCTCTGTCACCGCGTATTGCCATGTTATGCCTTGTGCTGCTTTTGTTCGCTGTGTATTTATATTGTTTCCTCCCCCTCTTCTCTCTCGTTAGACCCCGACACCGACGTCGTCCCCGAGACCGACGCAGCTCCGGAGACCGAAGCCACCGTTGACGACCTTGCCCTTGCCGCCGAGCAACCAGGTAAGCCCCCCCTTTGATCATCCCGATATCGCCCATTCTAATTTCTCATGCTTGCATTAGAATTGCTGCTGCTACTGCTTTACCTATTCTGATGCATAGCCTGTTTATTGTAACCTGTTGTTGATAATTACCTGCATATCCTAAACTGCTTAGTTTAGGCTGGGTAGAGACCTATCAGTGACCCCACTTATCCCGACTGCCGCGCTGGATTGTCAGAAGACCCGATCAACGGGATTGAAGACCAGGCCCCGACACCGCACATCACCCCCCCTTAGTTGTAACGACACTGCAGCGTTACTATCGGGTGCCGAGGGTGAAACCTCATGTAGCACTTCTGATGTTAACTCTGTAGAGTAGCTATTCGGTCGTGGTCATCGAGGGTGATTCCTCCTTCACCGCTTCTGATAACGACGCCGTCGTACAACACCTCAAGTGTGAACCCAGCGAGGGTGATTCCTCGGAGTTCACCTTGACGGATACATCGAGTAGGAATCCAACGAGGGTGACACCTCGGATTCCCCTGATGTTATGGACACACGGATACTCGGACTTTACACTGTTACTTGGATAGGGCGGGTCGACCCTGAGGGGTACCCGCGTGCGCCTGAGAGGCGAGTGTTGTGAAGACGGGTGCCAGTGTGGTGCCCGAGTGATGAATACGAGGCGCGGCCGGGCATTCTTAACCCTTGCAGCAAGTCCACGAGACGGGGCGACGGGGTCACATCTTTCGTGAGTCTCTGCTCGTTACCGCAAGCCCCTAGTCCTAACGATTTGGATATTTGATCCGAGCAGGCCTCTGGTCTGATAGCACTAACCATCACGTGGGCATAGTATGGGCGTTCTGCATCGTATGCATCAGCCGAAAGCTCTGTCAGACGTCCAGTTCAGCATGGCGGTACAGTCGGATCGTGTCGGCCACCCGAGGCGATGCTGGTATCCACCCTGTGCGCAACGACCCGGAGGGCGAGGGGCGATGGCCAAGACCCCCTTGCGCTTAGGATGTAGACCGGCGGGGACCTCTCTGCTGAGCTGTAGGTAGGGTTGCGATGTGTCGTTTCGCCGAGGCCGGGCATGACCCAGGAAAGTGTGTCCGGCCGGAGTTAATCGAGCGTGTTGGGTAAGTTGGTGCACCCCTGCAGGGAAGAAAATTTCTATCGATAGCCTGTCCTACGGTAAAGGACACTCGGAGTTGTATCCTGATTGATACAATTTTAGTTTTGGATACTTGGATACTATGGCTCTGGGATTGCTTCTCGCAGGGAGTCGAGAAGGGATCTCCGGACGAGGTTGATGACTGTATGGCTCTGGGATTGCTTTCTCGCAGGGAGTCGAGAAAGGATCTCTGGGTGAGGATGAGACTTAATGATACTGCTACTTTATATTGATCCGTTCTGCTCTCTTCTATTGCTGCAAGACCGCTGAAGATGCTAGTCTTCGATAGGACTAGGCCTTCTCTCTATTCTGGCATTTCTGCAGCCCAGTCCACATATACAGCCTCTCTTTGAAAATGTTGCATATGTAGTGTAGATCCTTGCTTGCTGAGTACTTCTGAGTACTCACGGTTGCTTTGTTTTCCTTTTCTCCCCATATCAGTTTATCGCGACAAGATGAAGGAGCCCCTGAGACAGCTGTCCCCGCCGACGATCGCAACTACTACCCCGAGGGTGGTTACTGCTACGAGTTGACTGACGACCAGGAGTAGGATCGGAGGGTCCCAGGCAGGAGGCCTACACCTTTCGATCGTAGTGTTTTCTCTTGTCCCGCCTTCTAAAGGCCTTTCTGTTTCTCTTTTAATATCTGTACTCAGATATCTGACGCTTCCGCTGACGCTTGTATGCCATCGAGCTATGTATTCGAGCCCTCGAGGCCCTGGCTTGTAATATAAAGCTTGTATGACTTTATTTATGTTTTAGAGTTGTGTTGTGATATCTTCCCGTGAGTCCTTAGGCTTGATCGTGTGCATTTGCGTGTATGATTAGTGCACGATTAGGTCAGGGCGTCACACCATCTAACCAGGCTCCTCTCCTTGCTTTAGTCTCGATCAACATTCTGTATGTTGAACGGACCGAAAACTGACCCTGTTTTTCAAACTGCCAAGACCATATGCCTGGTATGGGTAGTGCAGAGTGGTATGTGCAAAATGGCTGGCATGTCGAGAGAAAGACGGACCTCCTAGATCTTAGCAAGGCCCCATGTAGCATTCGTATGATTGATCAGTTCAAACACGAAATCTGGAGGGTCAATTATTCTGCGCCCGTATGGTCGCCTCATCTCTCCTCTAGGTATCTAATTATCCAGCCAGATTCTAGTGGATTCCCCATTCCCAATCCTTCTTATAAGGCCTTGTTTGAGAACATCTCGCCCCTCTATGATAGCTCTCCGAATTTGGCTCGGTCGTCTCCCTAGCTCTGCCTCAAGAATTGAACCAGTGGGGAAATATACACTTCGAAGAATTTTAGAACTTAAGAGTGTCAGGACACTGAAGGATCCTCCAAGCTTGTTTTGCCAATAGAGCCAAAATGAATAATTCAAAGTCCTTGAAGCCCAAACCTCCCATGTATTTTGGTTGAGTCATGACCTCCCATGAAACCCAACTAGGCTTGCAGCGTCCTTCCTTGCTGCCCCATCAAAATTTCCTTATTAACATATTTAGGTGTTCACACAAGCCCCTAGGAATTTTAAAACAAGACATAGAGAAAATCGGGACCGCTTGAGCAACTGCTTTCACCAACAATATCGGTTAATAGGCAGAAGCAGGTGAGCTCGGAAGCCATAAGTAGTCTGAGCTGGAAGCGGTGCGTTGCCAACAGAAGAAGACATAGTAGTTGAGGGAGATGGCTCATGAGAAGAATCCCAACACGCGGACGATGAGTGTAGTTAACTCGATGATCATGAGGGATGAGTGTAGTAAACTCAATGATCTTGAGGACGGACGATGAGTGTAGTAAACTCGATGATCATGAGGAAAAGAAGGAACATGAGAAGACAAAGTGCCAAGAGTGCCTCAACTATCGCCGAGAGGGAAGTACCATCGAAGTAAGAACATGAACAAGAGAATCTAGAGGTGGAATGAAGGACAAATTGCAAGGATCATTAAGTCGTATGAAAAGACACTCGAGTACTAAGGATCCGTAGAGGTGTACCTGATAATGTAAAAAGGTGGTCTCTAAGTACCACTAGAGGAAGTAGCAAAACTTGCAAAACCTAACAACGCAGAACCAAAAGAAGCAACTAGAACCAAAAGAAGCAGCTAGCAGACACGAACGTCGTGTATCTTCAGCGTAGTCAGGGGCTCAACTGAAGAGGCTGATGAAAAAGCATCACGTGATGAAGAACTAGAAACAGTTTGTTAGAAGCAGTTTTTTAGAAGCGATTGGGATGGGGATCGGTCCAACTGGTTTTTTCCGTTTCTTTTTATATGCTTTTCTTTATCCCTGAAACATTTTTTGATTTTGCTGTGAACATTTTTTTAACTAACATTTTTTGGATTCACAAAATTATATTAAATACATGAACATATTTTGAATTCGCAAACATATTTTGAATTTACGAACATTTATTGAATTCACAAACATCTCTTTCAAATTTGTCTCGCATGTTATTAGCAGATTCTAAAAATATGGTGTGATGTATAAAGAATTATGGTCAACGCTATGTTTAGTGTTTGGGTCAAATTAGTATTTGAAAGCAGGGGTCAAAGTTTGCAAAAAAAGGAGATAATCATTTGAGCTTGACAGAGTATGTATATCTCACTCAGTCCTGTTTGCGTCAAAAGCGTGCCCACATTGGAGAAGAATACACCAACCATTTTGGTAGTGGGCCTAACTCACCTCAACAGTTCTGTTTGGGCCTCATTCCCCTAATATGCTAGTCATCATCTCCTTTTCGGTATTTTTGTTAGTCTCACTCACAAACACTTCACGATCCGAGAGAGGGAATGCCAGCAGCCATGGCGGCATTGTCCCCTGCATGAGAGAATCAAGGCTCTAGCAGCATCGTGTGAGAGCCATCGGTGCTAGCGAGTTTGCCACCATCGTACCACGATGGCAATGCCGCAAAGCATATAGTGGAGGGTAGAGGTGCAGTCGAAAAGGGGGCACTGCAGTCTGTTTCTTCTTTCGGTCGAGTGGCAGCTAGATAGACTAGACTCCCGACAAGCTGAAGGTAAAGTGTCGAATGAGACAAAGTGTCATCATCAGTAGTATGGAGGTGAACATGGAGCTCCATAGGAGTCGCAACAGTGCGCTCATCAGTAAGAGCGGCACGAGCAAGAAGATCTGGGATTACTTCTCTTGAGCAAGAAAAGACCTCAATCATAAGAAAGTAGTGAAGAGGGTCAAGATGAGACATAAGAAACAGCTCACTAAGACGTGCCTTAACAAAACCAGCGATAGGCACCATAGAGGAAAGACAGTCAAACCAGGCGCTAGGGCTTGCTTAACTCCATAGAGAGCGATGAAGAAGACATAACATGTCACCAGGAACAGAATACCCAAGTGGTGGTTGCATGTAAACCTTATCATGTAGCTCACCATTAAGAAAGACACTCTTAGCATCATGCTGAGACAGACCAGTGGTGAACAGAGGCCACAATAAGAAGTGCGTGAATAGTTGTCTGGTTCACAGAAGCAAAAATTCTTATCAGAATTCTGACCATGCTCCTACTAAAAGCATGAGCCATTAGATGAGCTTTGTAATGCTCAACAGAACCATCCGAGCGAGTCTTAACCTTATAGACCCCTTCGAAGTGATGGGACGAAGACCAGCAGGAAGAGAAACAAGATCCCACATGCTGGTGCACTCAAGGGCATCAATATTCTCTGCCATCGCAATGTGCCGGGATGAAGAACAACATTATGATGAGAAGCCGGCTCAAGAATAGTAGTGCCAGTGCTTGGAAGACCAAGGAGGTCAACAGGTGGAAGACGGACGAGGACGCAAGCCATAAGTAGGCTGAGATGGGGAAGATGGCACATCGGTAGACGCATCCCCAACATGCAAACGGCGTGTATAAAAGTGAGGAAAAGATGGAAGAATACGAGCAGGAATCATTCGGGCAATCTCAGATGATTGTGACAAGGAAGCCATCGGTGATGAAGGTGTCGAATCTTGTGATAAGCGAGGTGAGGAAATCATAGGAGATGATGTTCGATTTGTAATGACTGGAGAAGCACGAGCAGTACGATGGATGGATAAGGGCTCAACAGGAGTGATAGGAGTGACTGCAAAAGTGAGGAAAGAGATATCCTCCATTGAAAAGGTTAACGAAGATGGACGTAGGTAGAAGGGACGAGACTCATCAAGTCACATCCCGAGAAATAGGCGTCAGATGACCAACATGATCCCAACAGAGAAAACCCTTATGCTCGTTGCTGTATCCTATGAAGAGACACTCAACAGGCAGAGTAGTCAGTTTGGTGCCTTCACGAAGGGCAATGACATAGCAAACACAACCAAACAATTGAAGCACCGAATAATCAAGAAACGATTAAAGAGATGCTTGAAAGGAATGCCATCTATACAATAGTGGATGGTTGAAGGTTGATGAGATAGATGGAAGTGGTGACAGACTCGGCCCAAAAGTGCGGTGGAAGAGAGAAGACGACCATCAACGCACGAGCCGTCTCAAGGTGACGATGCTTGCGAGGCCATTTTGAGCATGAGCACCAAAAAAGAGATCTGAGCAAGAGTACCTTGCTCAGCAAGGACACCACGCAAGAGCTTGGAGATATACTCTCCACCAGAGTCATCACATAACACAGTGTGCGTACAGAACAGAATGTGAATCATGGCAGCAAAATGCTTATATATAGATAAGACCTCACTATGAGAAGAAATAAAGTATATCTTGGTGTGCGGAGAGAAATCATCTATAAAGATAATATTACTAGCGATGACCTTTTGAGGCAAAAGGAGATGGACCCAGACATCAGAGAGAATATATAAGGTCGAAAGGAAGCTAAGACATAGTCTCGCTATGAGTATAACGCAATTGGACCTGTTTACCAAGCCAACAACCCTCACGGTCTAAAGACATCACCGGTGACGGATCCATGAGGACCACGTCGAACTAAGGATGAGAGATGAGGGCCACACAAGTGACTTAAGGCGATGATGCCACTGCCAAAAATAACTTGGGAACAAGGCAACAGAGGCAGATAGACTGGCGGTAGTGGCAGCAAATGGACTCGATCCAGCATCCCACATGCCTGTGCACTCTCCGTCCTCCGCTGATCCGGCTTGGTGTCCTTATCCTGTTTGCGGGTTTTGTGTCATGCACCTGATTAAGCATCCCAAGTTCATCTACTATGCGCCCATGGCCCTGACGATAGGTAGTGCTGTGTTCTCGGGCGCGTCCCGTGCAGAAAATCCAGGTATGCGCCGATTGTCCCAGCTCCTGCTCGCCATTGGTGGTGCTCGAGCATGTGGTTATGGTGTCGCCAGCAAAGGAACACGGGGTGTGGGATCGAGACAGCACACATAACAACCCGCCACCAGGCAAAGGATGCCCATCCGGATTTATAGGTAGCAGAGGTGGACACAAAGGTGGATGTTGAGCTTCATAGGAGTCTCAATAGTGCGCTCAATAGTAAGAGCAGCACGAGTAAGAATATCCTGGATATACTTTTTTAGGAAATGAAGAAGCCATGAGAGGCAGAAGAAACCTCAATCTCAAGGAAGTAGTGACGAGGACCAAGATCAGGCATAAGAAACTCACTATGACGAGCCATCACAAAGGCAATGTACTTTGAGTCGTCGCCAGTGATGACTGACCACGAGTTGAATGGTGGACAGAAAGTGAAGGATCACGAGCACTCACCGAAAAACCAGTCGTAATCGCCACTAAGACGAAGTGCTCAATCCAGGCACGAGGGGTTTGCTAAAGACCATATAGAGAGCGACGAAGACGACAAACCATGCCATCTGGAAGAGAATAACCACGTAGTGGCTACATGTAGGCATTCTTGACATCAAGCTAAGAGATGTAACATCCCCACTATCACACTACATTGATTTCTCTCTAACAGTGGCCATGTTACCATGATCACTCAGTCAATCTGCCACTTGTCCAAAATCAAACCCAAATTCAAATTTTAAATTCAAGTCAAATAATTATTTCTTCAAACAGCAAATGAAAATTTGTTCACAATATTGCAAATAATCCAGTAGCAATTATAAAAATACAATCTACATTAACTGAATTATTTAGGTGACTCAAACATCATGAAACAACATCAAAATAGTAATATAAATTGCCATTTCAAATACTAAAAATTCATATGAAATCATAACTTGCCCAAACCAATTTTTGGTGGTATGTAATATTGCACTGTAATATTTGAGCCAAGTCTCACATTTTACAAAAGTGTAAAGGTGGCCTAACAATTAACAAAACAGAGATGAAACAAAGAAAACAGAAATGAAAGAAAAAGAAAAAGGCCCACCGTGTTGGGCCTCGAGTGCACAGTAGCGCAGGCCCAGCCCACGTCGTCTCCCTCCTCCCCTTGTCGCCGCCGCCATGGTCACCGCTCGCCGCACCGCCCGCATCTCGACACCGCGACGGCCACCAACGCCACCGACGCGGGGGAGGATAAGGCCGAGCCCCCATCCGTTTCCCCTGGTCGCCTCCTCCATTTCCCCCCTGGCCACTCCTTCCTCTCCCTTCCCCGCTTGCGCCATTTCCCCTCTTTGGCCGAGCGCCATCGACGCCGCGCCACCGATTTCTCGCGGCCACCGGCGCCAGCCCGACCTTCCGTGTTATTCAGAAGGACCGCTGGCGTCCGACTCTTCTTCCACGCCCAAGAAATCGAGCTCGGCGGCACCGCATCATCCTCGAGCCATCTTCCTCTTCCTCGGGTCCCCGAGATCGCCGTCGCCGTTTCCCCTCACCTCTGCGCTGCTAAGCACTTCACACTAGTAGAAAAAGGCCCATTTGTCCCGGTTCATAAGGCCCATTTGTCCCGGTTCGGGAACCGGGACTAAAGGGTCGGGACTAAAGCCCAACACCTTTAGTCCCGGTTCTTATACGAACCGGGACAGATGGGGCTCCACGTGGCCGCTGCGGCGAGCCCAGAGAGGAGGGCCTTTAGTCCCGGTTGGTAACACCAACCGGGACCAAAGATCATCCACGTGTCAGCAGCTCAGGAGCTGGGGTTTTTGTTTTTTTTTGAAAGGGGAGGGGGGTTTAGGGGTATTGGGGGTTTTGTAGGGTTAATTTAGGGGTTTCATATATTGTGTTAGCTAGCTAATAGCTAGAGAGAAGTGTCCTCTCTTATCTCCGTGCTTGGTCGACGCTACGTACTATACTTATAGAGAGGACTCGACACGCTAGCTAGTAAGCAAATGAAGGAAACCATTAAGTACACAAGATCGTCATGAACATATACAGAGAGAAGTGATCGACCTCCTCCTTCTCCGAGAGATTGGTCGAACAACAAGTTTTCGTATATCTATCCGACGCTACTAGCTACATATATACAATATAATATCTCTTACAATCCCTAACATTTGATGTCAAGTTCCACATGGTATTCTCCGGCTGGATTGATGACGTGGTCAAGAAAGAATCCCGCCAATTCCTCTTGAATTGCTTTTGTGCGATCTTGTGGTAGGAGTTCATCCCGAATCTGCCAAATCTAATTTGAAGAAGGGGGTCAATACATATATATGAATGAAACTCAACACAAATGATGGTAATAAAATAAAATTGTGAATATTATTGCTTACGCACTTCATATTGTTTTTCAGAGTAGCCCCGCTTAGAGGTCGTTGCGTTGTAGATGTACTCGCAAATGTAGTATCCACAAAAATTATTCCCGCCTTCCTGCCACAACCACTTTACGAGAAATAAAGGTCAATCAAACTGATAATCAAGCATTATAAATGGTATTGATGAAACTAGCTAGAATCAATGGGAGATGCGCGGAACTAGCTAGTAGTACTTACTTTCGGGTGTGTAAATCGCAGCTCCCCCGACAGTCCAGGAGCTTCTGTGGTGAACACTTTCCAAACCCTGCGAGATAAAGAAAATAATTACTTGATATCAGGAAATGACCAAAGTTGCCGATATGGTGCGATAATGATCGATTGAACTTACTTCTGGAGCATTTCAGTCATGGCCGCATACTCCTTGGGATCTTTTCGTCTTGAGTCTAAGACGGTTACTAGTCCCTGCTCAAGCTTAATCTCTAGGAGAATAAAGTGGAAGCTGCGCACGCATGCATAACTCATCAATTACATTACTATAACCTCGAGTAATAAGGGAAACCGAATATGCAGAAGACAGTAACACTCACTTGAAGTTGTAAGGAAAGAGTATTTTATCTTTGTTTTGATTTTTAAGGAACGATTGTAGCAAGTTGGCCTCGGTTTCTTCCGCATGATATGTAACCGTCCATTCATCTATGAGATTTGTGTTAATGAACCCAATATCATAGATTTGTGCATTTCTGCATTCGACGATCTTCAATCTGCATAATATAGTGAGGATAATTATATATACATGCAATGAAAGAGCTGAGCTATATATAGAGACTTAATTACAGAAGTATAGTACTTACAGACAGTAGCAAGTGATGATTATTTTATCGAGGTCCTTTTGATTGAAAAACTGGAAAAACTCCTCAAATGGAACAGACAACAGATCAATTCCAACGAGGTCGTGCTCCTCTTTAACTCTCAGCGTCAAAATATCCTTCCCAGACTTGCAGGTGTCCATGTACCACTTATGGAATCTTCGCATCATCGTTGTTAGAGGAGGATCACCAGGTCTGACGAGAGGCTTCCCGTACTGGTATTTGTGTTCGTCCACCTCCATTGTATCAAAATGTGCATCGTCGGGCAGGTAATCACTAGGATTGGTACCGGGCAGCATCCCCGGCAGATTTGCGACGATATCGCTAGACACCTTGAGCGGGGGGCACGATTGGTTTGCCTGTTCGCCGAGCTGGGGAATTTTGTTCCCTCTTCTTCGTTCTTGTAAACTTTTGTCACTTGAAGTAGTTCCCGACCGGCGCGCTCCTTCCACTGCCTTTTTCAGAGCGCTGACATGGTTGTCATCCGGCGGAGGCGGTGGTGGTCGCTTCAGGTACTTCAAAATGCGCTTCAATTTCACCGGATCCATCTTCTCCTCCGGAGGTGGATTTTACTTTGCAAAAAAGTCCTTCACTTGGGCTTGACAGATCTCCGCGTTTTCCTCCTCGGTCATCTCGTATGGTAACTTCTCTAGAGGCTTGAGAGATGGACCGAATTTTTATTGCCTCCCGCCTTTGGCTGTACTGCTAGACGCCGGAGCAGCCGGAGCGGCTGCGGCTGTCTTCCTTCATTGCTTACGAGGCGGAGAAGGAGGCGGAGTGCTACGACGCGCCGGAACAGCCGGAGCGGCGGCGGCTGTCTTCCGCTGTTGTTGACGAGGCGGAGAAGGAGGCGGGCTGCTCGGACGCGCCGGCGCAGGCGGAGAAGGAGGCGGAGTGCCGCCACGCGCCGGAGCAGCTGGAGAAGGAGGTGGAGTTCCGCCACGCGCCGGAGCAGCCGGAGAAGGAGGCGGAGTGCCCTAATCACTCGCCAGAGGAGGAGGCGGAGGAGGAGGCGGAGTGCCCTGACTCGCCGGAGGAGGAGGCGGAGGCATCCAGTTCGGAAGGTTGATGAGCTCCTTCCGCCATAGACATGGAGTCTTCAGAGCAAGACCCAGCTGAGTCTCCCCTTCACCGGTAGGGTGGTCAAGCTCGAGCTCCTCAAATCCATCAGTTATTTCATCGACCATCACAACAGCATAGCCTTCTGGAATCGGAAGGCAGTGAAAAGTTGCGCCGGGTTGAGGAGGTGCAACAGAGCCGACAGCTGCCTTGACTTTGAGGTGCTGCCATTGCGCCATAAGGTGGCAATCTTGAGCCTCCGTGATAGCATCCACGGGGTAGCTGGGAGCCGTGAAGTGAGGCTGCTGAAGGAGCTCGGTGGAAGCCACGCTGCTTCTCCGCTGAGATGGCGGGGTAGCTTCTGGGGTAACTTCGGCAGGTCGCTGCCTCTGAACTAGAGCTTGTTCCTCTAGCGCTCGTACCCTTGCATTCAGCTTCTGCAGTTCGGTCTACTCCACTTTCCTCCTCCTCTCCCGGGTTTTGTAACCGCCTGCGCTGGGAAACCCTTCCTTCCACGCAACGGAGCCTGCCGTGCCTCATGTTCGTCCTGGGTGCTCAGGATTCCCGAGGGCCTGTGTGAGCTCGTCGTTCTCTCTGTCGGGAACGAACGTCCCTTGCTGCGCTGCGGCGATATACTTCTGAAGCTTCTTGACGGGTATTTCAAGTTTCTCCTTCGTCCAACGGCACTTCCCTGTTTCAGGGTCCAAGGTTCCCCCAACCCCGAAGAACCAAGTCCTTGAACGGTCTGGCCAGTTCAATGTCTCTGGTTCGACCCCTTTATCAAGCAGGTCCTTCTCAGTCTTGTCCCACAACGGCCGGGCTTTGAGGTAGCCACCTGACCCCGTGCGATGGTGATACTCCTTCTTTGCAGCATTTTTCTTGTTTGTCGCTGACATCTTCTTACTCTTCTCCGATGTCTTGTGGGCCACAAATGCGGGCCAGTGATCTCTTATCTTCTCAAATCGGCCGGTGAATTCTGGAGTCTTCCCTTTATCGACAAACGTTGATTTCAACTCATTCTTCCACCTCCTGAATAGATCTGCCATCTTCTTAAGAGCATGAGCCTTGACCAATGGCTCTATAACTGGCTTATCCGGATCCTCCTCTGGCGGTAGGGTGAAATTTGCCTTCAGCGCGGTCCAAAGATCATCTTTCTGTCTATCGTTGACAAAAGACACTTGAAGGTCTTCGCTCTTAGGCTTATTCCATTGGTGGATGCTGATCGGGATCATGTCCCTAACAAGAACCCCGCACTGAGCAGAAAATGCTTCCTTGGTCCGGCTGGGTTCAATCGGTTGGCCATCGCCCTTGATTGCTATGATCGTGAACCTTTCATCCTGGCGCAACCTTTTCTTCGGGCCTCGTCTCATTACCGAAGTTTGGCTCGATCCGTCGGGCTAGAAAAGAAGACAGAAGAGAGTTAATATGTGTACATACCAAAACAATTAATGCATCAATTAGCTAGTCAGCACAGGCTTAATTAATATATATACCTCGCCAGACTTTGCAACATCTCCTTCCTCCGTTCGCTCACCGGAGCAGTCATCACGGTCTCCTTCTTCCGCCGGCATTCCGTCACCGGAGCCATCATAATCATGTCCTTCCACCTCCATTGTTCGATCACCAGAGCCTGCTTCACCCTCTCCTTCCAGACCATCGGTGTCGTTGAGAAACGACAAGACATCACCTCCGTCGAGGATTATGTCCCCCAACAACTGTTCTGCTTCGATGTCTCGATGCTCCATAGTTTCTTCAAATATTACAACATGGCAATTAATATACAAACATGATAGATGGATATATTAGTGCAAACGTAGACCTAGCTAGCTCGACACTTCTACGGTTTGGGGTGGCCTCGACAACGCTTCTAGGGTTTGGGGTGGCCTAGGCAACACTTCTAGGGTTTGGGGTGGCCTCGACAACGCTTCTAGGATTTGGGTCGGACCGCCTCTCTCATGAATGTCCGACGTCCGGACCGACAACGGATTTAACAAAATGACGCCATTCTGGATGTACAGAAAATGGTCCATATTTTTCCTGATCTCATCTACCCTTCTATATGTCACGTTGTCTAGTGTCAAAGAATTCAAGAAAACCATGACTTCATCATTAGCCGGAAATGACAGGCGTATAATGGTACGAAGCTCTTCAAAGTTGTTTTGGAATGGAGTTCCCGATAGAATAATTCACTTTTTGGTACAAAGTTCAGCAAGAGCCTTCCGAATATCGCTATTTGGAAGGCCTTTGCTGAAATTCGTACCGAAAGGCGAATTATTCTATCAGGAACTCCGTTCCAAAACAACTTTGAAGAGCTTCGTAGCATCATACGCCTGTTACTTCCGACTAATGATGAAGCCATGGATTTCTTCAATACTTTGACAGACAACGTGACATATAGAAGAATATATATATAGATGAGATCAGAAAAAAATTGGATCAACTTGTGCACATCCATAATGGGGGCATTCTTGATAAATCTATATATGTCAAAATTCAAACTTTGACATATGATCAAACTTTGACATATGATCAAATGTTGCATATGTCAAAATTCAAACTTTGACATATGATCAAACTTTGATATATGATCAAATGTTGCATATGTCAAAATTCAAACTTTGACTTATGATCAAACTTTGATATATGTCCACCGCGATATAAAATAATACATAGACTTGTTCGGGGGGAAGCGTGACGGGGGCGCGACCATGGAGCAGTGGCAGAGCAAGCCGAGCTCGGGGAGCACGCGGCGAAGTTATTGGGGAGGGTAATCGACCCCCCCTCATGTCGAAGTTATCGGGGAGGGGGTATATCGACCCCCCCTCATCTCGAAGTTATCGGGGAGGGGGTATATCGACCCCCCCTCATGTCGAAGTTATCGGGGAGGGGGTATATCGGCCCCCCCTCATGTTGAAGTTATCGGGGAGGGGGTATATCGACCCCCCCCCTCATGTCGAAGTTATCGGGGAGGGGGTATATCGACCCCCCTCCTCATGTCGAAGTTATCCGGGAGGGGGTATATCGACAATGACGACATACATACATGGGAAAAAATGTTATCGGGGGGGGTATATCACCCCCCCTCATGTCGAAGTTATTGGGGAGGGGTATATCGACAACGACATACCCGATAAAAAACAACTTTTGCATATATAAAAGTTTTTCTTCTTCTTCTCCTTCTTCCTTCTTCCTAGCTAGATATATAAAACTTTTCTAAAATGTAACTTTTGCATTATAAAACTTTTTCTTCTTCCTTCTCTTCTTCCTTCTTCCTAGATATATAAAACTTTTCTAAAAATGAAACTAACCTAAAATGCACTAAATCAGAGAACATACATAGATAATTTTCTAAAAATGCAACTTTTGCATATATGAAACATATACACAGAGAACAATATACATATATACATTTTTCAAAAAATGCAAAAAAAAATCATCATATACATGAACAAAAAATCTGAAAAAAAAGAGACATATAATCATATATACACACTTACATATAACTGAAAAAAAATCATCATATATCTATAAAAAAACAGAGAGGAGAAGGCCGGTCGGACCGAACGTGGCGGCGGCGTGGGTCGGGAAAGGGCAGGCCGGGGGCGCGGGGCGGCGTTGGGGCAGGGCCACGGGGCGGCCGGCGTTGAGGCAGGGGCCACGGGGCGACGACGACGAGGCAAGGGGCACGGGGCGGCGCGTCGGGGCAGGGCAGGGGCGGCGCGTCGGGGCAGGGCAGGGGCGGCGCGTCGGGGCAGGGCAGGGGCGCGGGGCGGTGGCGACGAGGAGCGGGCGGCGACGGCGAGCACGGGCAGCCTGGCGGCGTCGATGAGCTCGGCGTCGTCGGGGGGCAAATGGTCGATGAAAACTGAAAAATTCCTAAGTCCTGCTTATATACACAGAGCATTGGTCCCGGTTCGTGGCACAAACCGGGACGAATGCCACCCTTTGGTCCCGGTTCGTGCCACCAACCGGGACCAAAGGTCTCTTTTCAGCAGCCCAACTGAAGAGGCTGATGAAAAAGCATCACGTGATGAAGAACTAGAAACAGTTTGTTAGAAGCAGTTTTTTAGAAGCGATTGGGATGGGGATCGGTCCAACTGGTTTTTTCCGTTTCTTTTTATATGCTTTTCTTTATCCCTGAAACATTTTTTGATTTTGCTGTGAACATTTTTTTAACTAACATTTTTTGGATTCACAAAATTATATTAAATACATGAACATATTTTGAATTCGCAAACATATTTTGAATTTACGAACATTTATTGAATTCACAAACATCTCTTTCAAATTTGTCTCGCATGTTATTAGCAGATTCTAAAAATATGGTGTGATGTATAAAGAATTATGGTCAACGCTATGTTTAGTGTTTGGGTCAAATTAGTATTTGAAAGCAGGGGTCAAAGTTTGCAAAAAAAGGAGATAATCATTTGAGCTTGACAGAGTATGTATATCTCACTCAGTCCTGTTTGCGTCAAAAGCGTGCCCACATTGGAGAAGAATACACCAACCATTTTGGTAGTGGGCCTAACTCACCTCAACAGTTCTGTTTGGGCCTCATTCCCCTAATATGCTAGTCATCATCTCCTTTTCGGTATTTTTGTTAGTCTCACTCACAAACACTTCACGATCCGAGAGAGGGAATGCCAGCAGCCATGGCGGCATTGTCCCCTGCATGAGAGAATCAAGGCTCTAGCGGCATCGTGTGAGAGCCATCGGTGCTAGCGAGTTTGCCACCATCGTACCACGATGGCAATGCCGCAAAGCATATAGTGGAGGGTAGAGGTGCAGTCGAAAAGGGGGCACTGCAGTCTGTTTCTTCTTTCGGTCGAGTGGCAGCTAGATAGACTAGACTCCCGACAAGCTGAAGGTAAAGTGTCGAATGAGACAAAGTGTCATCATCAGTAGTATGGAGGTGAACATGGAGCTCCATAGGAGTCGCAACAGTGCGCTCATCAGTAAGAGCGGCACGAGCAAGAAGATCTGGGATTACTTCTCTTGAGCAAGAAAAGACCTCAATCATAAGAAAGTAGTGAAGAGGGTCAAGATGAGACATAAGAAACAGCTCACTAAGACGTGCCTTAACAAAACCAGCGATAGGCACCATAGAGGAAAGACAGTCAAACCAGGCGCTAGGGCTTGCTTAACTCCATAGAGAGCGATGAAGAAGACATAACATGTCACCAGGAACAGAATACCCATGTGGTGGTTGCATGTAAACCTTATCATGTAGCTCACCATTAAGAAAGACACTCTTAGCATCATGCTGAGACAGACCAGTGGTGAACAGAGGCCACAATAAGAAGTGCGTGAATAGTTGTCTGGTTCACAGAAGCAAAAATTCTTATCAGAATTCTGACCATGCTCCTACTAAAAGCATGAGCCATTAGATGAGCTTTGTAATGCTCAACAGAACCATCCGAGCGAGTCTTAACCTTATAGACCCCTTCGAAGTGATGGGACGAAGACCAGCAGGAAGAGAAACAAGATCCCACATGCTGGTGCACTCAAGGGCATCAATATTCTCTGCCATCGCAATGTGCCGGGATGAAGAACAACATTATGATGAGAAGCCGGCTCAAGAATAGTAGTGCCAGTGCTTGGAAGACCAAGGAGGTCAACAGGTGGAAGACGGACGAGGACGCAAGCCATAAGTAGGCTGAGATGGGGAAGATGGCACATCGGTAGACGCATCCCCAACATGCGAACGGCGTGTATAAAAGTGAGGAAAAGATGGAAGAATACGAGCAGGAATCATTCGGGCAATCTCAGATGATTGTGACAAGGAAGCCATCGGTGATGAAGGTGTCGAATCTTGTGATAAGCGAGGTGAGGAAATCATAGGAGATGATGTTCGATTTGTAATGACTGGAGAAGCACGAGCAGTACGATGGATGGATAAGGGCTCAACAGGAGTGATAGGAGTGACTGCAAAAGTGAGGAAAGAGATATCCTCCATTGAAAAGGTTAACGAAGATGGACGTAGGTAGAAGGGACGAGACTCATCAAGTCACATCCCGAGAAATAGGCGTCAGATGACCAACATGATCCCAACAGAGAAAACCCTTATGCTCGTTGCTGTATCCTATGAAGAGACACTCAACAGGCAGAGTAGTCAGTTTGGTGCCTTCACGAAGGGCAATGACATAGCAAACACAACCAAACAATTGAAGCACCGAATAATCAAGAAACGATTAAAGAGATGCTTGAAAGGAATGCCATCTATACAATAGTGGATGGTTGAAGGTTGATGAGATAGATGGAAGTGGTGACAGACTCGGCCCAAAAGTGCGGTGGAAGAGAGAAGACGACCATCAACGCACGAGCCGTCTAAAGGTGACGATGCTTGCGAGGCCATTTTGAGCATGAGCACCAAAAAAGAGATCTGAGCAAGAGTACCTTGCTCAGCAAGGACACCACGCAAGAGCTTGGAGATATACTCTCCACCAGAGTCATCACATAACACAGTGTGCGTACAGAACAGAATGTGAATCATGGCAGCAAAATGCTTATATATAGATAAGACCTCACTATGAGAAGAAATAAAGTATATCTTGGTGTGCGGAGAGAAATCATCTATAAAGATAATATTACTAGCGATGACCTTTTGAGGCAAAAGGAGATGGACCCAGACATCAGAGAGAATATATAAGGTCGAAAGGAAGCTAAGACATAGTCTCGCTATGAGTATAACGCAATTGGACCTGTTTACCAAGCCAACAACCCTCACGGTCTAAAGACATCACCGGTGACGGATCCATGAGGACCACGTCGAACTAAGGATGAGAGATGAGGGCCACACAAGTGACTTAAGGCGATGATGCCACTGCCAAAAATAACTTGGGAACAAGGCAACAGAGGCAGATAGACTGGCGGTAGTGGCAGCAAATGGACTCGATCCAGCATCCCACATGCCTGTGCACTCTCCGTCCTCCGCTGATCCGGCTTGGTGTCCTTATCCTGTTTGCGGGTTTTGTGTCATGCACCTGATTAAGCATCCCAAGTTCATCTACTATGCGCCCATGGCCCTGACGATAGGTAGTGCTGTGTTCTCGGGCGCGTCCCGTGCAGAAAATCCAGGTATGCGCCGATTGTCCCAGCTCCTGCTCGCCATTGGTGGTGCTCGAGCATGTGGTTATGGTGTCGCCAGCAAAGGAACACGGGGTGTGGGATCGAGACAGCACACATAACAACCCGCCACCAGGCAAAGGATGCCCATCCGGATTTATAGGTAGCGGAGGTGGACACAAAGGTGGATGTTGAGCTTCATAGGAGTCTCAATAGTGCGCTCAATAGTAAGAGCAGCACGAGTAAGAATATCCTGGATATACTTTTTTAGGAAATGAAGAAGCCATGAGAGGCAGAAGAAACCTCAATCTCAAGGAAGTAGTGACGAGGACCAAGATCAGGCATAAGAAACTCACTATGACGAGCCATCACAAAGGCAATGTACTTTGAGTCGTCGCCAGTGATGACTGACCACGAGTTGAATGGTGGACAGAAAGTGAAGGATCACGAGCACTCACCGAAAAACCAGTCGTAATCGCCACTAAGACGAAGTGCTCAATCCAGGCACGAGGGGTTTGCTAAAGACCATATAGAGAGCGACGAAGACGACAAACCATGCCATCTGGAAGAGAATAACCACGTAGTGGCTACATGTAGGCATTCTTGACATCAAGCTAAGAGATGTAACATCCCCACTATCACACTACATTGATTTCTCTCTAACAGTGGCCATGTTACCATGATCACTCAGTCAATCTGCCACTTGTCCAAAATCAAACCCAAATTCAAATTTTAAATTCAAGTCAAATAATTATTTCTTCAAACAGCAAATGAAAATTTGTTCACAATATTGCAAATAATCCAGTAGCAATTATAAAAATACAATCTACATTAACTGAATTATTTAGGTGACTCAAACATCATGAAACAACATCAAAATAGTAATATAAATTGCCATTTCAAATACTAAAAATTCATATGAAATCATAACTTGCCCAAACCAATTTTTGGTGGTATGTAATATTGCACTGTAATATTTGAGCCAAGTCTCACATTTTACAAAAGTGTAAAGGTGGCCTAACAATTAACAAAACAGAGATGAAACAAAGAAAACAGAAATGAAAGAAAAAGAAAAAGGCCCACCGTGTTGGGCCTCGAGTGCACAGTAGCGCAGGCCCAGCCCACGTCGTCTCCCTCCTCCCCTTGTCGCCGCCGGCATGGTCACCGCTCGCCGCACCGCCCGCATCTCGACACCGCGACGGCCACCAACGCCACCGACGCGGGGGAGGATAAGGCCGAGCCCCCATCCGTTTCCCCTGGTCGCCTCCTCCATTTCCCCCCTGGCCACTCCTTCCTCTCCCTTCCCCGCTCGCGCCATTTCCCCTCTTTGGCCGAGCGCCATCGACGCCGCGCCACCGATTTCTCGCGGCCACCGGCGCCAGCCCGACCTTCCGTGTTATTCAGAAGGACCGCTGGCGTCCGACTCTTCTTCCACGCCCAAGAAATCGAGCTCGGCGGCACCGCATCATCCTCGAGCCATCTTCCTCTTCCTCGGGTCCCCGAGATCGCCGTCGCCGTTTCCCCTCACCTCTGCGCTGCTAAGCACTTCACACTAGTAGAAAAAGGCCCATTTGTCCCGGTTCATAAGGCCCATTTGTCCCGGTTCGGGAACCGGGACTAAAGGGTCGGGACTAAAGCCCAACACCTTTAGTCCCGGTTCTTATACGAACCGGGACAGATGGGGCTCCACGTGGCCGCTGCGGCGAGCCCAGAGAGGAGGGCCTTTAGTCCCGGTTGGTAACACCAACCGGGACCAAAGATCATCCACGTGTCAGCAGCTCAGGAGCTGGGGTTTTTGTTTTTGTTTTGAAAGGGGAGGGGGGTTTAGGGGTATTGGGGGTTTTGTAGGGTTAATTTAGGGGTTTCATATATTGTGTTAGCTAGCTAATAGCTAGAGAGAAGTGTCCTCTCTTATCTCCGTGCTTGGTCGACGCTACGTACTATACTTATAGAGAGGACTCGACACGCTAGCTAGTAAGCAAATGAAGGAAACCATTAAGTACACAAGATCGTCATGAACATATACAGAGAGAAGTGATCGACCTCCTCCTTCTCCGAGAGATTGGTCGAACAACAAGTTTTCATATATCTATCCGACGCTACTAGCTACATATATACAATATAATATCTCTTACAATCCCTAACATTTGATGTCAAGTTCCACATGGTATTCTCCGGCTGGATTGATGACGTGGTCAAGAAAGAATCCCGCCAATTCCTCTTGAATTGCTTTTGTGCGATCTTGTGGTAGGAGTTCATCCCGAATCTGCCAAATCTAATTTGAAGAAGGGGGTCAATACATATATATGAATGAAACTCAACACAAATGATGGTAATAAAATAAAATTGTGAATATTATTGCTTACGCACTTCATATTGTTTTTCAGAGTAGCCCCGCTTAGAGGTCGTCGCGTTGTAGATGTACTCGCAAATGTAGTATCCACAAAAATTATTCCCGCCTTCCTGCCACAACCACTTTACGAGAAATAAAGGTCAATCAAACTGATAATCAAGCATTATAAATGGTATTGATGAAACTAGCTAGAATCAATGGGAGATGCGCGGAACTAGCTAGTAGTACTTACTTTCGGGTGTGTAAATCGCAGCTCCCCCGACAGTCCAGGAGCTTCTGTGGTGAACACTTTCCAAACCCTGCGAGATAAAGAAAATAATTACTTGATATCAGGAAATGACCAAAGTTGCCGATATGGTGCGATAATGATCGATTGAACTTACTTCTGGAGCATTTCAGTCATGGCCGCATACTCCTTGGGATCTTTTCGTCTTGAGTCTAAGACGGTTACTAGTCCCTGCTCAAGCTTAATCTCTAGGAGAATAAAGTGGAAGCTGCGCACGCATGCATAACTCATCAATTACATTACTATAAAGCAGTCCTCTCAGTCTTGCCCACACGGCCGTGCTTGAGGTAGCCACCTGACCCCGTGGCGTGGTGATACTCCTTCTTTGCAGCATTTTCTTGTTTGTCGCTGACATCTTCTTACTCTTCTCCGCATGTCTTGTGGGCCACAAATGCGGGCCAGTGATCTCTTATCTTTCTCAAATCGGCCGGTGATTCTGGAGTCTTTCCCTTTATCGACAAACGTTGATTTCAACTCATTCTTCTCCACTCCCCCTCTGAATAGATCTGCCATCTTCTTAAGAGCATGACCTTGACCAATGCTCTATAACTGGCTTATCCGGATCCTCCTCTGGCGGTGGGTAAATGTGCTTCAGCCGGTCCAAGATCATCTTTCTGTCTATCGTTGACAAAAGACACTTGGGTCCTTCGCTCTTAGGCTTTTCATTGGTGGATGCTGATCGGGATCATGTCCCTAACAAGAACCCCGCACTGAGCGAAAATTGCTTCCTTGGTCCGCTGGGTTGTTTCAATCGGTTGGCCATTCGCCCTTGATTGCTATGATCGTGAACCTTTCATCCTGGCGCAACCTTTTCTTACCTTTTCTCGGCGCCTCGTCTCATTCCGAAGTTTGGCTCGATCTCGGGCTAGAAAAGAAGACAGAGAGAGTTAATATGTGTACATACCAAAACATTAATGCATCAATTAGCTAGTAGCACCAGGCTTAATTAATATATATACCTCGCCAGCTTTGCAACATCTCCTTCCTCCGTTCGCTCACCGGAGCAGTCATCACGTGTCTCCTTCTTCCGCCGCATTCCGTCACCGGAGCCCTCATAATCATGTCCTTCCCCTCCATTGTTCGTCACCAGAGCCCTGCTTCACAACCCTCTCCTTCCAGACCATCGTGTCGTGTTAGAAACGACAGACCTCACCTCCGTCGAGGATTATGTCCCCCCAACAACTGTTCTGCTTCGATGTCTCGATGCTCCATAGTTTCTTCAATATTACAACATGCCAATTATAACAACATGATAGATGATATATTTAGTGCAAACGTAGACCTAGCTAGCTCGACACTTCTACGGTTTGGGGTGGCCTCGACAACGCTTCTAGGGTTTGGGGTGGCCTAGGCAACACTTCTAGGGTTTGTGGGTGGCCTCGACAACGCTTCTGGATTTGGGTCGTACCGCCTCTCTCATGACTGTCCGACGTCCGGACCGACAACGGATTTAACAAAAATGACGCCATTCTGGATGTACAGAAATGGTCCATATTTTTTCCTGATCTCATCTACCCTTCTATATGTCACGTTGTCTAGTGTCAAAGAATTCAAGAAAACCATGACTTCAATCTTAGCCGGAAATGACAGGCGTATAGGTACGAAGCTCTTCAAAGTTGTTTTGGAATGGGAGTTCCCGATAGAAAATATTCACTTTTTGGTACAAAGTTCAGCAAGAGCCTTCCGAATATCGCTATTTGGAAGCCTTTGCTGAAATTCGTACCGAAGGCGAATTATTCTATCCGGAACTTCCGTTCAAACAACTTTGAAGAGCTTCTTAGCATCATACGCCTGTTACTTCCGACTAATGATGAGCCATGGATTTTCTTCATACTTTGACAGACAACGTGACATATAGAAGAATATATATTAGATGAGATCATAAAAAAATTGGATCAACTTGTGCACATCCATAATGGGGCATTCTTGATAAATCCTATATCTTGTCAAATTCAACTTTGACAAATAGATCAAACTTTGACATATGATCAAATGTTGCTATGTCAAATTCAAACTTTGAATATGATCAAACTTTGATATATGATCAATTGTTGCATATTTCAAATTCAAACTTTGACTTATGATCAAATTTGATATATGTCCACCAGCGTATATAAAATAATACATAGACTTGTTCGGGACGTGACGGGGCGTCGACCATGGATCAGTGGCAGACAGCCGAGCTCGGGGAGCACGCGGCTGAAGTTATTGGGAGGGGTATCGACCCCCTCATTGTCGACGTTATATCGGGAGGGGGTATATCGACCCCCCTCATCTAGAAGTGATCGGGGAGGGGGTATATCGACCCCCCCTCATGTCGAGTTATCGGGAGGGGGTATATCTCCCCCCTCATGTGAAGTTATCGGGAGGGGTATATCGACCCCCCCCCTCATGTCGAAGTTATCGGGAGGGGGTATATCGACCCCCCTCCTCATGTCGAATTTATCCGGGAGGGGTTAATATCGACAATGACGACATACAACATGGGAAAAAATGTTATCTGGGGGGGGTATATCACCGACCCCCTCATGTCGAAGTTTATTGGGGGGAGGGGTATATCGACAACGACATACCGATAAAAAACAACTTTGGCATATATAGTTTTTCTTCTTCTTCTCCTTCTTCCTTCTTCCTACTAGATATATAAAACTTTTCCTAAAAATGTACTTTTGCATCTATAAAACTTTTTCTTCTTCCTTCTTCTTCTTCCTTCCCTAGATATATAAACTTTTCTAAAAATGAACTAACTAAAATGCACTAAATCAGAAGACATACATAGATAATTTTCTAAAAATGCACTTTTGCATATATGAACATATACACAAGAGAACATCTATACATATATACATTTTTCATAAAAATGCAAAAAAAAATCATCATATACATGAACAAAATCTGAAAAAAGAGAGACATTAATCATATATACACACTTACGATTACTGGAAAAAATCATCATATATCTATAAAAAAACAGAGAGGAGAAGGCCGTCGGACGAACGTTGGCGGCGGCGTGGGTCGGGAGGGCAGGCCGGGGGCGGCGGGCGGCGTTGGGTGCAGGCCACGGGGCCGGCCGGCGTTGAGGCAAGGGGCCACGTGGTCGACGACGACGATGCCAAGGGGCACGGGGCGGCGCGTCGGGCAGGCAGGGGCGGTCGCGTCGGGGCAGGGCAGGGCGGCGCGTCGTCGGGCAGGGGCGCTGGGCGGTGTGCGACGAGGACGGGCGGCGTACGGCGGAGCACGTGCATCCTGGCGGTTCGTCGATGAGCTCGGCGTCGTCGTGTGGGCAAATGGTCGATGAAACTGAAAAATTCCTAAGTCCTGCTATATATACACAGAGCATTGGTCCCGGTTCGTGGCACAACCGGGACGAATGCCACCCTTTGGTCCCGGTTCGTGCCACCGAACCGGGACTAAGGTCTCTTTTCAAGCAGCCCAACTGAAGAGGCTGAGTGAAAAGCATCACGTGATGAAGAACTAGAACAGTTTTGTTTAGAAGCGGTTTTTTAGAAGCGAATTGGGATGGGGATCGGTCCAACTGGTTTTTTCCGTTTCTTTTTATATGCTTTTTCTTTATCCCTGAAACACATTTTTTGATTTTGCTGTGAACATTTTTTTAACTAACATTTTTGTGGATTCACAAATTTATATTAAATACATGAACATATTTTGAATTCCGGTCAACATATTTTGAATTTACGAACATTTATTGAATTCACAAACATCTCTTTCAATTTGTCCTCGCATGTTATTAGCAGATTCAAAATTGTGGTGTGATGTATAAAGAATTTAGGTTCAACCGCTATGTTTAGTGTTTGGGTCAAATTAGTATTGAAAGCAGGGTCAAAGTTTGCAAAAAAAGGAGATAATCATTTGAGCTTGACAGAGTATGTATATCTCACTCAGTCCTGTTTGCGTCAAAAGCGTGCCCACATTGGAGTGAAGAATACACAAACCTTTTTGGTAGTGGGCCTAACTCACCTGCAACATTCTTGTTTGGGCCTCATTCCCCTAATATGCTAGTCATACTCTCCTTTTCGGTATTTTTTGTTAGTCCACTCCAAACACTTCCGATCCGAGATAGGGAATGCCAGCAAGCCATGGCGGGCATTGTCCCCTGCATGAGAGAATCAAGGCTCTAGCGGCATCTGTGTGAGAGCCATCGGTGCTAGCGAGTTTGCCACCTCGACCACGATGGCAATGCGCAAAGCATATAGTGGAGGGTAGAGGTGCAGTCGAAAGGGGGCACTGCAGTCTGTTTCTTTCTTTCGGTCGAGTGGCAGCTCGATAGACTAGACTCCGACAAGCTGAAGGTAAAGTGTCGAATGAGACAAAGTGTCCATCATCAGTAGTATGGAGGTGAACATGGAGCTCCATAGGAGTCGCCACAGATGCGCTCATCAGTAAGACGCGGTCACGAGCAAGAAGATCTGGGATTACTTCTCTTGAGCAAGAAAAGACCTCAATCATACAAAGTAGTGAAGAGGGTCAGATGAACACTAAGACAGCTCCCTAGACGTGCCTTAACAAAACCAGCGACTAGGCACCATAGAGGAAGACAGTCAAACCAGGCGCTAGGGCTTGCTTAACTCCATAGGAGCAGATGAAGAGACATAAATGTCACCAGGAACAGAATACCCATGTGGTGGTTTGCATGTAAACCTTATCATGTAGCTCACCATTAAGAAAGACACTCTTAGCATCATGCTGAGACAGACCAGTGGTGAACAGAGCCACAATACGAAGTGCGTGAATAGTTGTCTGGTTCACGAAGCAAAAATTCTTATCAGAATTCTGACCCATGCTCCTACTAAAGAGCATGAGCCATTAGATGAGCTTTGTAATGCTCAAACAGAACCATCCGAGCGAGTCTACCTTATAGACCCCTTCGAGTGATGGGACGAAGACCAGCAGAAGAGAAAACAAGATCCCACATGCTGGTGCACTCAAGGGCATCATTCTCTGCCATCGCAATGTGCCGGGATGAAGAACAACATTATGATGATAAGCCTGGCTCAAGAATAGTAGTGCCAGTGCTTGGAAGACCAAGGAGGTTCAACAGGTGGAAGACGGACAGGACGCAAGCCTAAGTAGGCTGAATTGGGGAAGATGCACATCGGTATACGCATCCCCACATGCGAACGGCGTGTATCAAAGTGAGGAAAAGATGGAAGAATACGAGCAGGAATCATTCGGGCATCTCAGATGATTGTGACAAGAAGCCATCGTGATGAAGGTGTCGAATCTTGTGATAATCGAGTGAGGACATTCATAGGAATTTGTTCGATTTGTAATGACGGAGAAGCACGAGCAGTACGATGGATGGATAAGGGCTCCAAAGAGTGATAGGAGTGACTGCCAAAAGTGAGAAGAATATCTCCGATTGATAATGTTAACGAGATGGACGTAGGTAGAAAGGGACGGAGACTCAACAAGTCACTCCCTGAGAAAGTAGGCGTCATTATGACCACCTGATCCCAACAGAGACCCCCTTATGCCTCGTTGCTGTATCCTATGAAGAGACACTCAACAGGCAGCAGTAGTCAGTTTGGTGCCTTCACGAGGCAAATGACATAGCAAACACAACCCACAATTGAAGCACCGAATAATCAAGAAACGATTAAAGAGATGCTTGAAAGGAATGTCCATCTATACAATAGTGGAGTGTTGAAGGTTGATGAGATAGATTGGAAGTGGTGACAGACCTCGGCCCAAAAGTGCGTGGAGAGAGAGAGAAGCGACCATCAACGCACGGCCGTCTAAAGTGACGATGCTTGCGAGGCCATTTTGAGCATGACACCAAAAAAGATCTGAGGCAAGAGTATCCTTGCTCAGCAAGGACACCACGCAAGAGCTTGGAGATATACTCTCCACCAGAGTCATCACAACTAACGACCAGTGTGGCGTACAGAACAAATGTGAGCATGGCAGTCAAAATGCTTATATATAGATAAGACCTCACTATGAGAAGAATAAAGTATATCCTGGTGTGTCGGAGAGAATCATCTATAAAAGATATATTACTAGCGATGACCTTTTGAGGCAAAAGGAGATGGACCCAGACATCAGAGAGAATATATAAGGTCGAAGGAGCTAGACATAGTCTCGCTCTGAGTATAACGCAATTGGACCTGTTTACCAACCAACAACCCTCACGGTCTAAGACATCACCGGTGACGGACCATGAGGACCACGTCGAACTAAGGATGAGAGATGAGGGCCACACAAGTGACTTAAGGCATGATGCCCTGCCAAAATAACTTGGGAACAAGGCACAGAGGCATATAGACTGGCGGTAGTGGCAGCAATGGACTCGTTCCAGCACCCACATGCATGTGCACTCTCCGTTCCCTCCGCTTGATCCAGCTTGTGGGGGTCCTTATCCTGTTTGCGGTTTTGTGTCATGCACCTGATTAGCATCCCAATTTCATCTACTATCGCCCATGCCCTGACGATAGGTAGTGCTGTGTTCTCGGGCGCGTCCCGTGCAGAAAATCCGGTATGCGCGCGATTGTCCCAGCTCCTGCTCGCCATTGGTGGTGCCGAGCATGTGGTTATGGTGTCGCCAGCAAAGGAACACGGGGTGTGGGATCGAGACAAAAGCACCATCACACACCTGCCACCAAGGGCAAAGGATGCCCGATCCGGATTTATAGTGCGGAGGTTGGACACAAGGTGGATGTTTGAGCTTCATAGGAGTCTCAATAGTGCGCTCAATAGTAAGAGCAAGGCTACCAGTAAGAATATCCTGGATATACTTTTTAGGAAAGAGAATCCATGAGAGGCGGAAGAAACCTCAATCTCAAGGAAGTAGTGACGAGGACCAAGATCAGGCATAATAAACTCACTAGACGAGCCATCACAAAGGCAATGTACTTTGAGTCGTCGCCAGTGATGCCTGACCACAGCTTCATTGCTTACGAGGCGGAGAAGGAGGCGGAGTGCTACGACGCGCCGGAACAGCCGGAGCGGCGGCGGCTGTCTTCCGCTGTTGTTGACGAGGCGGAGAAGGAGGCGGGCTGCTCGGACGCGCCGGCGCAGGCGGAGAAGGAGGCGGAGTGCCGCCACGCGCCGGAGCAGCTGGAGAAGGAGGTGGAGTTCCGCCACGCGCCGGAGCAGCCGGAGAAGGAGGCGGAGTGCCCTAATCACTCGCCAGAGGAGGAGGCGGAGGAGGAGGCGGAGTGCCCTGACTCGCCGGAGGAGGAGGCGGAGGCATCCAGTTCGGAAGGTTGATGAGCTCCTTCCGCCATAGACATGGAGTCTTCAGAGCAAGACCCAGCTGAGTCTCCCCTTCACCGGTAGGGTGGTCAAGCTCGAGCTCCTCAAATCCATCAGTTATTTCATCGACCATCACAACAGCATAGCCTTCTGGAATCGGAAGGCAGTGAAAAGTTGCGCCGGGTTGAGGAGGTGCAACAGAGCCGACAGCTGCCTTGACTTTGAGGTGCTGCCATTGCGCCATAAGGTGGCAATCTTGAGCCTCCGTGATAGCATCCACGGGGTAGCTGGGAGCCGTGAAGTGAGGCTGCTGAAGGAGCTCGGTGGAAGCCACGCTGCTTCTCCGCTGAGATGGCGGGGTAGCTTCTGGGGTAACTTCGGCAGGTCGCTGCCTCTGAACTAGAGCTTGTTCCTCTAGCGCTCGTACCCTTGCATTCAGCTTCTGCAGTTCGGTCTACTCCACTTTCCTCCTCCTCTCCCGGGTTTTGTAACCGCCTGCGCTGGGAAACCCTTCCTTCCACGCAACGGAGCCTGCCGTGCCTCATGTTCGTCCTGGGTGCTCAGGATTCCCGAGGGCCTGTGTGAGCTCGTCGTTCTCTCTGTCGGGAACGAACGTCCCTTGCTGCGCTGCGGCGATATACTTCTGAAGCTTCTTGACGGGTATTTCAAGTTTCTCCTTCGTCCAACGGCACTTCCCTGTTTCAGGGTCCAAGGTTCCCCCAACCCCGAAGAACCAAGTCCTTGAACGGTCTGGCCAGTTCAATGTCTCTGGTTCGACCCCTTTATCAAGCAGGTCCTT
>CM022302.1:517566694-517769383 GCA_011799875.1 Thinopyrum elongatum
TCAAGAATTTCAGCACAAAAAACTTCTTCATAAGCATTGCCTGTACTCTGCATTTTGTAGAGAGTAATTATAGATATGATAATACTGGAAGGGATAGAGGATAATGAAGATAAGATCCAGATTGATGCTACATAATCAACTACCAATCCCTGTAAGTACAAGCGTTACATGACAAAATGTACTGACAAGAGCAATGGGCTACACTTCTGCACTGGCATTGTCTGTGTATTCAACTTTTTGGTAAGATTAAATATAGATCTGATATTTTTAGTAAATGGTGGGCGAGGGAGATAAGATGCAGAATGCTAGACAATGAACTAATCCCTCCTTCCCATAATATAAGAGTATTTTGTACACTGGTGTACTGCACAAAATGCTCTTATATTATGGGACGGAGGGAGTAGCTGTTAATGTAAGTATAGTGACAGACGACGTTCAGTCCTTACAAGAGGACTGCAGAGCTAAACCTCTTCAAAAGCTTTGGATTGATTCTAAATTTATGTAAGAGTCGATACGGATCTTATAATGTCCACCAAATGGAGGATAACGAGGCTAACATGCGCAGTGATGCTACATAATCAACTAGCTATGAAAGTAAGTATGGTCATACAGGGCAAGAGGTGCTCACAAGAGCAATGCAGTGTGCAGCATAGTTGCGAGATTCTGTGGTCCCTTGAGAATGAATGTTCTTCTGCAAACAGGTTTTGTACAAGTGAGACGGTAAGGCACATGCAGAAATGTAGTTCAAATTGTGATGTGATGTGATATCATAGATAGTACCTTACGCTGCAGACGAGACCAATGTGTAACAAGATTATTCCAGTCACTGTCTGATAAATGTAGCACCAGAGACTTTATAGAAATTTCATTTAGAGGCTTGCCATCGAAGTGCGCTTGCCTCAGGAAGGAATGATACTTCATCAACGAGTGCTTGAAAAGCGCAGCCAACCCTTGCTTGTCTTGACTATCCAGTTTGGTCCTCGTCTATTTAAAAGAATGAAATCTTGTGTCTTCTGTCAGCAGAAACATATGCACTAATTCCATGAATAACATTAGTACATTACTTACACGTAAGTTGCGGAGGAAGATTGGAAATTGTTCTGTGTCTATGGTATAATCTTTCCATGAAGGAAAGATGCGCACAAAGTTCCTGACAATAATATAAGCTTCGTCTTCTAAACTAGGAAGAAGTGGAGCAGGGGTCCTATTTGCTGCAATTGGGGCTCGCTCTCGTTCGAAAAGGGATTTGGCAACTGGATTTGGTGTACTCTTTGCTAGAATGGGGGGTTTTGCATCGTAGAGCTGGTGCTATGTCAACTGGCACCATCATACTGTTTGCTATAGTTGGGGTCTGCTAAGTTGGGGCATCAGAGATGACCAGTGTAGTAGGGCTAGAGTCTGCTAGAGTTGGGGCCGTGTTTTGTGGGTCTGGTGATATTGCAACTACACCTAGTGGGCTATTTGATTTATCAGGTGCCACTACCTTTTCAAAATACTTTGTTCATGCTCCTTCGTGATCAGCAATCGCCCTCTTCCTTTTGAACGTCTGATACACAAGAACAACATTTGAATGGATAAATATGGTATGATGACAGATGGAATATGTACTGAAAATGGATAAGCAGGGCGTATTCACATACACGATGTGTAAACTAAGCTAATGGCAGTGCAACAAAGTAGAAGCAATGCAAAGCATCAGTTGCAAGATATGTGCGACCAATATAACCTTGGAAAGTTAGAGCAAGCACCTTGATGGGTGAATAAGATAGGGCATCTGCCTCTGACTCCTCCACTAGGGAGATACATTGACTTAGGTCTCCACGAATCTGTAGGTGGAGAGCGTTTGCATTGCATTGCATCCAGACTTGATTTCAGTCCCTTAATGCCAAGTTTGACATCCATGGCATTGTTCTGCTTTATTCTTTTCATGCGCGCAAGCTCATAATCATTATGATGCTGTTCGGTATCTGATATTCATGAAAACATAAAAAGTAGTCATATTATCTATGGAATGCATTGCGGATTCAACACAGGGAGTGTCTCCCTACAAACCCCTGCATATACAAAGTTCATCCCCCAACCGTGCTGACCAGACCGCACACCGAAATACAAACCTCTTATGTCTCTATAACAGGCGGACACACATTTTAAAACTGAAGTAGGAACAATAGAATCATATCAAATTCGTATTTGAACAAATAAACTAAGGAATTATGAGTGGCATAATGTTTAGCTTCAAGGGTGGAGTGCTGGTAGTGCGACAAAAAGCAAGTAGGCAGATTGTATTCCATGTAAAAGATTGTAGTCTATGTAAAAGGTGGATATGACACTTTCTTTCTATACAATGTAGTGTTCGTTGCCCACACATGATGGAAGAGATCACACAGAGAAATACTATTCACTCATGTCTGCGGTTCCAGTATTTTTAAATAGGGTAGTCTACCCTAAAAGAATATTGACAACAAATATGACAAGGCAAGCATAGAGGTAGTATGCAGAATTGTAACTGTAGTAAGAGACCATCCAAAATCTAAATCAAGAAGTTGGTCTAGCACTTATTGTTTGCAACTAATCGACATGAAAAATTGGATATCATATCGAAGAGTAAGAAAGACAAGTAAAATTGTCAACAAACCTGGCCTGCAGTAGTAATCTGGGTCAATGTCACTATGACCAATGCAACAATCCAACATGACTAGTGTCTGTTCCTAGGGCTGGAATTTTGAAACCCTGTGAACTTTACAGGTACTATAGATTACTGAAATATCTGAACCATTAAGTGTAGGTAGCACTCAGTACACAACAAACCCTAATGACAGTCCTTCCTAATGAGTAATGAATCAATTAGAAAATGGGTGATGAGGAGTGGCTGCTGAGTGTTGAGGACGCATCTCAGGATAAATCGGGTTGGCTTAGTGGGTGCTGCACGCCTAAGCCATGAACGGACTGGGAAGGTAGGCACGACGGCGCACCCGGGCAGCGGTGACGCTGTTGGGTGAGCGGCTCCTGACCTCGTGTTAGTCCGGCGTCTCCTCCTAGAGTCATGCCATCCGGGGACGGCAAGTCGCCGGTGAGGCAGGCGGCTGGGGGTGAGTAGAGATCGGAAGCGCAGCAGAACAGAGGGGAATCATGGTCTGGGCCGACCCAAAATCCCAGGGTGGGCTGCGACCCACCGTGGGCACCCTATAGATCCACACCCCAGCGGCGTACATGCATTTTTGAAACTAAATTAGGAACATTTAGTTGACCAATTAAATGACTCTGTTTTAATAATATCAGATTCGTATTTGAACAACTAACTTGTTTAGCTTGATGGGTGGAGCAGTGCTATTATGAAACGAAGCACGTAGGCTGATCGTATAGTGATCATAAAAGGGGGGAAACCCTAAGCATGATCAATTAAACCCTATTATGACTGTGCCATGGCAGATTTGAAGCTGCAAACCACAGAAATGCTATTTAGCAACCATTGTTTGCTTCGAACTAAGAATTAAATTTTAAGAGCTAAAAAGAAAGTACAGTAACCAAGTTACGATCTATTTTCTGGGTGAGATCAAAAAGTTGAGCTGATATGAAGTAGTACCACCTCTCTTGCGGCAGCGTGTAGGCATCGGTGGTGCGATGGCTGTCGGTGGTGTTGAAGCAGATCTGCGATGGTAGACGGGTGCATCGGGGGATAAGTCCCGTTGCGGTGGATGAGAAGGTCTTGGGAGCGGCCCCGGCAAGGAGGAGGACGACGCCGATGAAGCGAGAGGACATGATGCAAGGCTCCTGGTCCGTCGCCGTGGATGAGAAACGGCCATCTCTAGCAGTGGACGACGCAGTCTTGGTAGGCGCTCCGGCATGGTGGAGGATGGCGGCGATGGATGGGGTGGAGGACGGCGACGATGGATGGGGTGGCGGACGGAGGAGGCTGGTGTGGGGATGGTGTTCTAGCGCGAACGTTGTATGAATGGGAAAATGGAGGGAGAGGTATGGGGAACCATGTTTTTGGGACGCGCTTGTCTGAAATATGGGAAAGTTATGAACTTAGCCCCCGTTTAACATTTGGACGTCTCGTCGGTTGGGGATAGGATGGTAATCTCGCATCTTCCCCAATATTTGCCCAGAGCGATTTCGGGCGAGGAGAGGGTGTTTTGGCGCACATGGTTGGCGCCCACGGTGTATGGAAGGGGCTGACAAGTAGGGCAGTTGTGTCACGTCTGAGTGAAGTTAAAAACCTACCGTGTATGAATGGGGAAATGGAGGGAGAGACAGAGGTATTTCGTACGAGCTTGAATCAAATGTGTTTTGCCGCCCATGTTTGACGCCCACCGTCTCTGAATGGCTCAGAGGCCATCGTGTCATGTCTAATTGAAGTTACTAACCTACCCCTATTGAGAGCTGTGGAAATCGGGCCGATGGATTGTTGATACGTCTCCAACGTATCTATAATTTATGAAGTATTCATGCTGTTATATTATCATTCATAGATGTTTTACAATCATTTTATAGCAACTTTATATCATTTTTTGGGACTAACCTATTGACATAGTGCCCAGTGCCAGTTGTTGTTTTTTGCTTGTTTTTTACATCACAGAAAATCAATAACAAACGGAGTCCAAACGCAGCAAAACTATTTCGAGAATTTTTATGGACCAGAAGACACAACTTGGGCCAAAGAAGTACCAGAGGGGTGCCCCGAGGGGGGCATAACCCACCTGGGCGCGCCTGGGGGTCCCAGGCGTGCCCTGGTGGGTTGTGCCCACCTCCGTGGCCTGCCGCACCGCCTCTTTGCCCTATAAATTGCCAAATATTCCAAAAATCCTCGGGGTAACACTAGATCAGAAGTTCCACCACCGCAAGCCTCTGTAGCCATAAAAAACCAATCTAGACCCCGTTCCGGAACCCTGCCAGAAGGGGAAATCATCACCGGCGGCCATGTTCATCATCCCGGTGGCCACCATGATGAGGAGGGAGTAGTCCACCCTCGAGGCTGAGGGTTTGTACCAGTAGCTATGTGTTTAATCTCTCTCTCTCTCTCTCGTGTTCTTGAGTTGGCACGATCTTGATGTATCATGGGCTTTGTTAATATAGTTGGATCATATGGTGTTTTCCCTCTCTATCTTGTTGTGATGAATTGAGTTTTCCCTTTGAGATTTCGTTTTATCGGATTGAATACTTTTATGGATTTGAGAGCACTTGATATATGTCTTGCATATGAATACCTGTGGTGACAATGGGGTATTATATTGATTCACTTGATACATGTTTTGGCACTCAACTCGCGGATTCCCGAGGTGACATTGGGGTAATCTATGCATAGGGGTTGATGCATGTTCTTGTCTTTGTTTCTCCGGTAGAAATCTTGGGGCACTCTTTGAGGTTCTTTGTGTTGGATTGAGTATTATGAATCTGAAATTGTTTGATGCATATCGCATAATCAACTAACGGATACTCGCGGTGACATTGGAGTATCTTGGTGACATTAGAGTTGGTTGATGTGTATCATATGGTGTTATTTTAGTACGAACTCTTGGTTAGATCGATCAGAAAGAATAGCTTTGGTGTTATTTTAGTACGAACTCTAGGATAGATTGATTGGAAAGAATAGCTTTGAGGTGGTTTCGTACCCTACAAACAATTTCTTCTTATGTTCTCCGCTAGATAGGAACTTTGGAGTGATTCTTCATCGCACGTTGAGGGAAGGTTATATGATCCAATTATATTAGCATTGTTGAGAGATTGCACTAGCGAAAGTACGGACCCTAGGCCTCATTTTCAAGCATTGCAATACCGTTTGTGATCCGTTTTATCAATTGCTACCTTGCTGTTTTTTATTGTTCCTATTACAAAAATCAATATCTACTATCATTACTACGCTTGTATCACCATCTCTTCACCGAACTAGTGCACCTATACAAATTACCATTGTATTTGGTGTGTTGGGGACACAAGATACTTTTTATTATTTGGTTGCAGGGTTGCCTCCCACGGATTAATAAACCTTAGGTCATCCACTTGAGGGAAATTTGCTACTGTCCTACGAAACTCTGCGCTTGGAGGCCCAACACGAGTCTACAAGAACAAGTTGTGTAGTAGACATCAATTGTCTGTGTAAGGGGTAGACAGTAATTTCCATCTCGCAAACACTAGCTTCGGGCAACCAACGTGGGAGCGGATATTTTGCCGCTTCTTTCAAATTTTGGGACAATAAGCATTCACGTTCACCCTGGCAACTAAATTCGAATCCATTTTGTATTCTTATACGAATCTTTATAAATCATTCTATGTTTTTTTATATATCTTCAAAAGCGCAACAAAGGTGTATTCCACTATCATATATGAATATGATTTACAAATGCCGATACTCGAATTCAGATGGTAGAATCCAGTTTAAGGTTAATTCGAATATTTGAAACCACTTTATGTCCAACTCAAGTGTAACACGTATGACACACGCAGCATATAGTGTACTCCCATTTAGATATGTACACAAGCAATGTCTCAAGATTCAAAATACTAAGTCAATCAACCAATAATGTACAAAACTAACAAACATATAAACACTTATAGAGTATATGGATCAGTAATATCAACTAACATACATAAGCCAGGCCGCTGTACTTTTTTTGCTAGAAGAGCATCATTTTTTAGCAAAGCTAGCACAACATCTTGGCCCTTTCAGATGCGTGCCACTTAAGGACCATCTATACTACTATTATTGCTGAATGCACATTCCGTCCGATTGGCATATTTGTAGGTCTGGCATAGCAATCAAAATGAAATGTATCAGAGTCTTATCAATTAATACAGACTCATGCTAAAAAAATTACAAACCAAAAAATAAAAAACAATTATTACATGATCTCTAGAACAAATGGTTTGATCGATTACATGAACACAACACAAAGGTTATTCAACGATGGAAAAAACATTGCACCTATGATTTACCAAGTGGGAATTTAATTTCCTTTTTTTCCTTCAGGACCTTAACAATGCGGTCAGTCTCAGCTTGCTTCGTTTTGAAATCCACCAAATTTTTAATGGTTGTCTTGAGTACTGCTTGTGATTGTGTTGTTTACTTCCTCAAGTTGTCAACTTCATCTCTAAGTGCAGAAGCAGAATCTCTTTCTACCAATAGTTTAGCCTCTAGAGCATTAGCAGTTGGCAATTCATGATGCACGATTGGGCCAGTGCCACTGCTATGGGATGATACAACGTCCATGGGGCAAACTTGTTTTGCCATTAAAGTTCTGATTGGATTCCAAAAAGTTGAAATTAGCAAAACATCTCAATTGGGAGTTAGAACAGCAAACCAGTTAAACAAACAAGGAATTAAAGAGTTTCGATTGGATGCTGAAAAGTAGTTATTAACATCATTGTAACCGGTTGCAGCAGCAAATCAGTTAAACAAACAAGTTTTGCAAAAGGTACCTGTTGTGGCATTGGAGTTTCTCTTGGATACTGAAAACTTGAGTAGCCAGTAATGTGATTAGAGCAACCGGTTGCAGCAGCAAAGCAGTTAAACAAACAAATTTTGCAAAAGGAACCTGTTGTGGCATTGGAGTTTCTCTTGGATCCTGAAAAGTTGAGTAGTCAGTAACTTGGTTAGAGCAACAAGTTACAGCAGCAAACCTGGTACGCAAATATATTTTTGAAAATGTACCTGTTGTGCAATTGGACTTCCAGTTGGATCCTGAAAACTTGAAGTTGGTAAGATGATTACAGCAACAAGTTACAGCAGCAAACCAGGTAAAGAAGGAAGTTTTTGAAAACCTACCTGTTGTGCAAACGGAGTTTCAGTTGGATCCTGCAAACTTGAATGTTAGCAATCATAAATAAAGTGTTGAAAGAGCCATAAGAAACTAACATCAAACTTATAAAACTTACCAGTTTTGGCAACGTATTTAATTGCACATGAACTAGTAAAACTAACAAGTTCTTGGCAACGTATTAAAGTAAAAAGTCGGTACCGTTTACCAGCAACACAGACATCTGTAAATATGTTTGATGTAAGCAAAATGATTCCGACACAGACACACACACATATATATGTATATATATATATATATATATATATATATATATAAGTTAAAAAGACGTTGTCCCTCATATAAACCTGACAGTTGTCTATCTATGAACATGCAAACATTACTAGTGCTACAAGTGATAACAGAAAACCATTTAAACAAACAGGGTATCAGAACGTAAATTACACATGAATTTTGCTGCACCCTAGAAGTACATATGACCAGCTATCTATGTGCTTAAGGAGCTATTTAAGTTCAGGCAAACAAGTAATTCTTAACAATAAGTATCAAAAACATAGATAGGCGCAATCTATAATAGGATTAACAGGCTATGGCATTATGTAATCAGTAGCAACCTAAATTAAGCCAAGCAACGTAATTGAACAATTTTGCAATCAGTGGCTAACTAAAATTCTGAGAAGCAGGTAACTGAACTTATGCTAGCTCTTTGTACAGGCACACTACAACTTCTTTTTCGCTTACATCGTTCTACGAAGGAGTCCACCGCATCAATTGCTTGGATACGCAGTCCCAATACTTCTTTCTTCCCACACTGCATTGGTAAGTCAAATGGTTAATCTGATAAGATGGTGCGTCCTTGATATGTTATATGAGGACGGGTTGTTAGACTAGTTATAGCAACACACATCACACTGGCTTTTACTGTATATTTCATGCGATTATATTTGGCATATCGAGATCTAAGCAATCTACAATAGGATGAAAAGACTGGTATCCTTCACATTATTGGCGACCTTAGTTCATAGAAACAAGCAATTCAACCATTCTATGGGTAAATCAAAAGCGGCACTAGAATATTTTTCACTACCCCAATCATACACGCAAAAAGGGGTGACGCCACCGTAGGGGCTGGTATGGGCGGCCGCCTCGGGTGGCTGGAAAGTGTGCACCTAGTTTGAGTCGTCCAGGTTGGCCCAGGCTAGTTTTGTTCGTCCCAGCGCACGAGCAGGCAATGTAAAAAATGAAGAAAACCGTTTCAATTTGGATGGGCCAACAACGTAAGTGCAAGGCAGTCCCTATAGCAGGCTCGCGGCCCAAACGAGCACCTCCCATATCGATCGACAGCAGGAAAAATCCCCAATTCATTCGCTCTAGCCTCTAGTCTGGTTCGCTCCTAACCTAGCCGCCACTGGACAGACCGACACAGCACTTCCTCGCGCCCTAGTTGGACGCCGGTCGCCGGGCTTCAAGCGAATGGAAGGATAAGAAGATGAAGATCCAACCCTGGGTGTAGCCTACGTGGGAGGCAGCGGCGGCAGCACGGGCATGGCATCGAGCTTGTGCAAATGGACAGTCGCAGCTTGCAAGGGCAGCATGCGCAACGAGCAGGTACATCACATCCCTGATTATATCTAGTTCAACTGTTCAATTTCTGGCCAATAGTTAAACTTGACGGTGTTGTAAAACTGCTTGTATGTAGGGAATCTATAAGAAAATGAAACCAATTTCTGCTTATTTTATAACTCCCCCAATCAATACTGAACTGACTGAACCTAATGTGTCTAATTAAGTTTTCGATGCAAACATACAAGCTCATGTTGTTCTTGAGCCTGAAGTGTCTAATGAACAGACTGCTAACGAAGGATTTGATGCAAACATTTTACATGCTCCTGATGATGAACATATAGTGTCTAATAAGGGATCTAATGCAAGCATTTTGCAAGCTCCCATTGAAGGATTTAGTGTCTAATGATGATCTGCTATGTTGAGAGAGAGAGAGAGAGATTTGCAGGAATTGATGACAAGCAAATTATAGTACATTTTCATGGCTTGAGGAAACGTCGAGGCCATCTACCAGAAAGTCCCCGTATCATGACAACCTAGCATAAATACTTTTCTAATCTGTGGTTTGAAACTATTGGCATACTTGTGCAGGATAGATATATTGATATGCAGTTTGCGCACTGGTTATAGGCGCAATTACACTTGGATATTTTTGGCCAGAGAACGAATAATTCAAGTAGGTACAGTCCATGTTAGTAGTACTTGTACACTATGTTGCATTTTGTGTTTTGTGGTGCTTACATAATTTAGTGTTTTGTAATCTAGAACTACTTTGGATCATTAGCTGGTTTTCAAAGTGCATGTAGCTTCACATTTCTCAAGTTATGTTGATTTTCCGAAGTGCAAGTGCCTTCGTATTTTTTAAGTTAAATTTTCTCTCCCGGTAACTTGAATTTGTGGATCCTCCACTGCACCCAAATTATACACATACGCTAGTACAAATTAAATGAAATGCAGGGACTTACGCTAGCTCGTTGTACATGCTCACTGCAGCTTTCCTTGCGCTTGGGATGTTCCATGTACAAGTCCATGTTACCACTTGCTTGGATGTGTAGGCCTTGTGCTCCTTGCATCCCCCTCTGCATTTTTGGCACGGCGAATGGTTGATCAAATGAGAGGAATTGACCTTGCTGTTTTACCGGAGGACAGGTACTTACAAGGTTATACAGGCATGCAGGATGTGTTCCAGATCCTGTAGTGCTGTCATGCTTCTCTAAAAATGGTTTTGCTTGTTCCAGATGATATCTCCAGAAGAAATAAGAGTTAAAGTCAGAGTTGCATAAGCGTGTAAGCTAAGAGAGCAGTAAAAGGATATCCAAACATCGTCAGAACAGTGCACAAGGGAGTGATATGTGGATACCTAGTTCAGGCTGGCGTTTGGGCATGTTCGCCTAGCTAGAGTGCGGGTCACTTCAGAGCCATTGAGGGTGGTGCACTGGCGTTGGCTGGCCCCGTACGGATGCAGATCTCGAGCGGTGGCAGAGCGCTACGATGCGGTGGACGAGGCCGTTGGTGAAGCACCAACGGCGTTGGGGTGGTGGAGGTTCGACGATGTTCTCGGTGAAGTGGCCCCGGTGAGGTGGGAGACATCGTCGGTGAAGCGCACCTGATGCGGTGGAAGTCGGTGTCTGAGGCATGATGGCTGCGGCGGCCGACGTTGTGGGTGGACCACCCGGTGCGGCGGACGAGGGGGTAGATGAGGTAGCTCCGGTTCAGTGGTGAAGCGCGACCGTCGTTGTCGTTCGGCACAGAGGTGGGGAAAGAGACGAGACGAAGGGCGAGTCGAATTTTGCTTGGGTTGGCAGTGAATTAGGGATTTGAGAGCTCTGGGCACGGAAGGGGATGGGGGAGAAGGGAGGTTTTGCAGGTCTGGAATTGGGGCCGCCAGATATTTCAATCCGAAACATGGAAGCGCGAACTTTTTTTGTCGCCGTACTTTTTTTGGGGGGGGAGGAGGAGGGAGGGGGGTGCTAGCGTCCGTACGACACACCCGACCACGACGACACGACCCTGGTCTGCCTGGTGCGCCTACATTTGAGAATGCAAACGAATCATGTACTATGTATTACCATGCCCGTGTTTTCCTTGCAAATAATTAGTCCTTCGAAATGAGATACTATGAATTAATTAATGAGGAGTTCTTTGAATTAGAGTATGTTTGTCACATAGCGATCTCCAATTCTAACGTGGATTTTGCATTTCAGGGTATCCACGCTACTTTTTTAATACAAAATCATATATGTATAAGATGAACACCATGGTAGTGAGAAAACTTTGGATGGATTCAAGCATATGATCACACACATACAAAATACCACAACAATTGAGTCAAAATCAACCTTTCCAAACCTAGTATGGCACGAATTCGAAATAAATACGGAAGCCATATGCATGGTCCTCAATTCAAATCTTACAATGTACACTAAATTAAAACGTCAATATTAAGTCTAGGACTATCTACATTCAAATGTTGTCTCGGCACACATCCTACATACTTCTTCTATTGATTAATCTTCCTCTCATAACCACATTGGTTTCCGCACGTTCATTCTTTCTGTCCATGTTTCGATCTCTAACTCTCACACACCCGCCATTGCACTCCATGCCGACCTCTCTCTCTCTCCCCCTCCCACCCTCTCTCGGTAGATACGTGTGAAGGAAATATGCCCTAGAGGCAATAATAAAGTTATTATTTTATATTTCCTTATTCATGATAAAGGTTTATTATTCATGGTAGAATTGTATTGATCGGAAACCTAAATACATGTGTGAGTACATAAACAAATACCGTGTCCCTAGTGAGCCTCTTCTAGACTAGCTCGTTGATCAAAGATGGTTAAGGTTTCCTAACCATAGACATGTGTTGTCATTTGATAACGGGATCACATCATTAGTAGAATGATGTGCTGGACAAGACCTATCCGTTAGCTTAGCAAAATGGTCGTTCAGTTTATTGCTATTGCTTTCTTCATGTCAAATACATATTCCTTCGACTATGAGATTATGCAACTCCCGGATACCAGAGGAATACCTTGTGTGCTATCAAATGTCCCAACATAACTGGGTGATCATAAAGATGCTCTACAGGTATCTCCGAAGGTGTTTGTTGAGTTGGCATAGATCGAGATTAGGATTTGTCACTCCGAGTATCGGAGAGGTATCTCTGGGCCCTCTCGGTAATACACATCATAAGCTTGCAACCAAATGACTAAGGAGTTAGTTACGAGGTGATGTATTATGGAATGAGTAAAGAGACTTTCCGGTAACGAGATTGAACTAGGTATAGAGATACCGACGATCGAATCTCGGGCAAAGTAACATACTGATAGACAAAGGAAATTACGTATGTTGTCATAACAGTTCGACCGATAAAGATCTTCGTAGAATCTGTAGGAGCCAATATGGGCATCCAGGGTCCGCTATTGGTTATTGACCGGAGAGGTGTATCGGTCATGTCTACATAGTTCTCGAACCCGTAGGGTCCGCACGCTTAACGTTCGTTGACGATATAGTGTTATATGATTTGGTGACCAAATGTTGTTTGGAGTCCCGGATGAGATCACAGACATGATGAGGAGTCTCAAAATGGTTGAGAGGTAAAGATTGATATATAGGACGATGGTATTCGGACACCGGAAGGGTTTCGAGATGCACCGGGTAGCCATCGGGTCACCGGAAGGGGTTCCGGACACCCCCGGTAGGTTTATGGGCTTAATGGGCCAAGGGAGGGGCAGACCAGCCCACAGGGGGCTGGTGCGCCCCTCTCCCTGGCCGGCCAGCCCTAGGTAAGGAAAGGGGGAGGGCTATCCCCTCATGCCTTTCTCTCTCATGGGAGAAAGGAAAGGGCGGGCGCCACCCTCCCCTGCCTTTCCCCCGCACCTATACAAGGAAGGGGGCGCCACTTGGGCGAGGACCCCAAGTAGGATTCGACCTACTGGGGGGCGCATCCTGGCTGCTCCCTCCACCCCCACCTATATATATGTGGGAGGGGGGGTGCCTAGCACACTAAAACATTATCTTAGCCGTGTGTGGCGCCCCCCTCCACCGTTTACACCCCCGGTCATATTTTCTTAGTGCTTAGGCCAAGCCCTGCGGAGATTAGTTCACCATCACTGTCACCACACCGTCGTGCTGCCAGAACATATCCACTACCTCGCCGTCTTACTGGATCAAGAAGGTGCGGACGTCACCGAGCTGAACGTGTGCTGAACGCGGAGGTGCCGTACGTTCGGTACTCGACCAGTTCGGTCGCGAAGAAAGTTTGACTACATCAACCGCGTTGTCAAACGCTTCCGCTTACGGTCTACGAGGGTACGTAGACACACTCTCTCCTCTCGTTGCTATGCATCTCCTTGATAGATCTTGCGTGTGCGTAGAATTTTTTTTGTTTTCCATGCAACGTTTCCCAACAGTGGCATCATGAGCCAGGTCTATGCATAGATGATATGCATGAGTAGAACACAAAGAGTTGTGGGCGGTTATAGTCATACTGCTTACCACCAACGTCTTATTTTGATTCGGCGGTATTGTGTGATGAAGCGGCCCGGACCAACCTTACATGTCCACGCACATGAGACCGGTTCCACCGACTAACATGCAACTAGTTTTGCATAAAGGTGGCAGGCGGGTGTCTGTTTCTCCTACTTTAGTTGAATCGAATTTGACTACGGCTGGTCCTTGAAGAATGTTAAAACAGAAAAATTGATGAATCACCGTTGTGGTTTTTGCCGTAGGTAAGAACGGCTCTTGCTAGAAACCCGTAGCAGCCACGTAAAACATGCAACAACAAAGTAGAGGACGTCTAACTTGTTTTTGTAGGGTATGTTGTGATGTGATATAGTCAAGACATGATGTGATATACGTTATTGTACGAGATGATCATGTTTTGTAAGTTATCGGCAACTGGCAGGAGCCTTATGGTTGTCTCTTTATTGTATGAAATGGAAACGCTATTGTAATTGCTTTACTTTATCACTATGCGTTAGCGATAGTTGTAGAAGCAATAGTTGGCGAGACAACCACGATGCAACGATGGAGATCAAGGTGTCAAGCCGATGACGATCGAGATCATGACGATGCTTTGGAGATGGAGATCAAAAGCACAAGATGATGATGGCCATATCATGTCACATATTTTGATTGCATGTGATGTTTATCTTTTATGCATCTTATTTTGCTTAGAACGATGGTAGCATTATAAGATGATCCCTTCACTAAAGTTCAAGATAAAAGTGTTCTTCCCGAGTATGCACCATTGATAAAGTTCATCATTTCGAAGCACCTCGTGATGATTGTGTTTGATAGACTCTACATTCACATACAACGGGTGTAAGACAGTTTCGCACATGCAGAATACTTGGGTTAAACTTCACGAGCCTAGCATGTACAGACATGGTCTTGGAACACTGGAGACCGAAAGGTCGAACGTGAGTCATATAGTAGATATGATCAACATAGAGATGTTCACCATTGATGACTACCCCATCTCATGTGATGATCGGACATGGGTTAGTTGATTTGGATCACCTGTCACTTAGATAACTTGAGGGATGCTTATTTAAGTGGGAGTTCATTAGTAATATTGATTAATTGAACTTAATTTATCATGAACTTAGTCCTGATAGTATTTGCATATCTATGTTGTAGATCAACGGCCAGTGCTACCGTTCCCCTGAATTTTAATGCGTTCCTAGAGAAAGCTAAGTTGAAAGATGATGGAAGCAACTACACGGACTGGGTCCGTAACTTGAGGATTATCCTCATTGATGCAGAGAAGAATTATATCCTTGATGCACCACTAGGTGACAGACCTGCTGCAGGAGCTGATGCAGATGTTATGAACGTCTGGCAGGCTCGATCTGATGACTACTCTATAGTTTAGTGTGCCATGCTTTACGGCTTAGAACCGGGACTTCAAAGACGTTTTGAACGTCATGGAGCACATGAGATGTTCCAGGAGTTGAAGTTAATATTTCAAGCAAATGCCCGGGTTGAGAGATATGAAGTCTCCAACAAGTTCTGTAGCTGTAAGATGGAGGAGAACAGTTCTATCAGTGAACACATACTAAAAATGTCTGGGTATTATAATAACTTATCTCAGCTGGGAGTTGATCTTCCAGTTGATTGTGTTATTGACAGAGTTCTTCAATCACTGCCACCAAGCTCCAAAGGCTCGTGATGAACTATAATATGCAAGGGATGAAGAAAACAATTCCCGAGCTCTTCGCAATGCTTAAGGTCGCGGAGGTAAAAATCAAGAAGGAGCATCAAGTGTTGATGGTTAACAAGACCACTAGTTTCAAGAAAAAGGGCAAGGGAAAGAAAGGGAACTTCAAGAAGAATGGCAAGCAAGTTGCCACTCTCGGGAAGAAGCCCAAAGCTGGACCCAAGCCTAAAACTGAGTGCTTCTACTGCAAAGGGAGTGGTCACTGGAAGCGGAACTGCCCCAAATACTTGGCGGATAAGAAGGATGGCAAAGTGAACAAAGGTATATTTGATATACATGTTATTGATGTGTACCTTACTAATGCTCATAGCAGCACCTGGGTATTCAATACTGGTTCGGTTGCTCATATTTGTAACTCGAAACAGGAGCTGCGGAATAAACGAAGATTGGCTAAGGACGAGGTGACGATTCGCGTCGAGAATGGTTCCAAGGTCGATGTGATCGCCGTCGGCATGCTACCTCTACATCTACCTACGGGATTAGTTTTAGACCTGAATAATTGTTATTTGGTGCCAGCGTTGAGCATGAACATTATATCTGGATCTTGTTTATTGCGAGACGATTATTCATTTAAGTCAGAGAATAATTGTTGTTCTATTTTTATGAATAATATCTTTTATGGTCATGCACCCTTGAAGAGTGGTCTATTCTTGTTGAATCTCGATTGTAGTGATACACATATTCATAATATTAATGCCAAAAGATGCAAAGTTGATAATGATAGTGCAACATATTTGTGGCACTACTGTTTAGGTCATATTGGTGTAAAGCACATGAAGAAACTCCATGCAGATGGGCTTTTGGAATCACTTGATTATGAATCATTTGATACTTGTGAACCATGCCTCATGGGCAAGATGATTAAAACTCCGTTCTCCGGAACAATGGAGCGAGCTAATGACTTAATGGAAATAATACATACCGATGTATGCGGTCCGATGAGTGTTGAAGCACTCGACGGGTATTGTTATTTTCTGACCTTCATAGATGATTTGAGTAGTTATGGGTATATCAACTTGATGAAACACAAGTCTGAAACATTTGAAAAGTTCAAAGAATTTCAGAGTGAAGTGGAGAATCATCATAACAAGAAAATAAAGTTTCTATGATCTGATCGTGGAGGCGAATATTTAAGTTACGAGTTTGGCCTTCATTTAAAACAATGTGGAATTGTTTCACAACTCACGCCACCTAGAACACCACAGCGTAATGGTATGTCCTAACGTCGTAACCATACTTTATTAGATATTTTGCGATCTATGATGTCTCTTACCGATTTACCACTATCATTTTGGGGTTATGCATTAGAGACAACCGCATTCACGTTAAATAGGGCACCGTCTAAATCCGTTGAGACGACACCATATGAACTGTGGTTTGGCAACAAACCTAAGTTGTCGTTTCTTAAAGTTTAAGGTTGCGACATTATGTTAAAAGGCTTCAGCCTGATAAGCTTGAACCCAAATCGGAGAAGTGCGTCTTCATAGGATACCCTAAGGAAACAATTGGGTACACCTTCTACCACAGATCCAAAGGCAAGATCTTTATTGCTAAGAATGGATCCTTTCTAGAGAAGGAGTTTCTCTCGAAAGAAGTGAGTGGGAGGAAAGTAGAACTTGATGAGGTAATTGTACCTTCTCTCGAATTGGAAAGTAGCACATCACAAAAAACCGTTCCCATGATGCCTACACCAACTAGAGAGGAAGCTAATGATGATGTTCATGAAACTTCAGATCAAGTTACTACCAAACCTCATAGGTCGACCAGAGCACGATCCGCACCAGAGTGGTATGGTAATCCTATTCTGGAAATCATGTTACTAGACCAAGGCGAACCTACGAACTATGAAGAAGCTATGATGAGCCCAGATTCCGATAAATGGCTTGAGGCCATGAAATACGAGATAGGATCCATGTATGATAACAAAGTGTGGACTTTAGTGGATTTGCCTGATGATCGGCAAGCCATAGAGAATAAATGGATCTTCAAGAAGAAGACTGACGCTCATGGTAATGTTACTGTCTACAAAGCTCGACTTGTCGCAAAAGGTTTTCGACAAGTTCAAGGAGTTGACTACGATGAGACTATCTCACCCGTAGCGATGCTTAAGACTGTCCGAATCATGTTAGCAATTGCCGCATTTTATGACTATGAAATTTGGCAAATGGATGTCAAAACTGCATTCCTTAATGGATATCTTAAAGAAGAGTTGTATATGATGCAACGAGAAGGTTTTGTTGATCCTAAAGGTGCTAACAAAGTGTGCAAGCTCTAGCGATCCATCTATGGACTGGTGCAAGCATCTCGGAGTTGGAATATACGCTTTGATGGGGTGATCAAAGCATATGGTTTTATACAGACTTACTGTGAAGCCAATATTTACAAGAAAGTGAGTGAGAGCTCTGTAGCATTTCTGATATTATATGTGGATGACATATTATTGATTGGAAATGATATAGAATTTCTGGATAGCATAAAATGATACTTGAATAAGAGTTTTTCAATGAGAGACCTTGGTGCAGCTGCTTATATATTGGGCATCAAGATCTATAGAGATAGATCAAGACGCTTAATAGGACTTTCACAAACCACATACCTTAATAAAGTTTTGAAAATGTTCAAAATGGATTAGTCAAAGAAAGGGTTCTTGCCTGTGTTACAAGGTGTGAAGTTGAGTCAGACTCAAAGCCTGACCACGGCAGAAGATAGAGAGAAAATGAAAGTCATTCCCTATGCCTCAGCCATAGGTTCTGTCATGTATGCTATGCTGTGTACCAGACCTGATGTGTGCCTTGCCATAAGTTTGGCAGGGAGGTACCAAAGTAATCCAGGAGTGGATCACTGGACAGCGGTCAAGAACATCCTGAAGTACCTGAAAAGGACCAAGGATATGTTTCTCATTTATGGAAGTGACAAAGGGCTCGTCGTAAATGGTTACGTCGATGCTAGCTTTGAGACTGATCCGGATGACTCTAAGTCACAAACCGGATGACTCTAAGTGACGAAGAGCTGTCAGTTAGTGCAGTTCCAAGCAAAGCGCCGTGGCGGGATCTACGTGTGAAGCGGAGTACATAGCTGCTTTGGAAACAGCAAATGAAGGAGTCTGGATGAAGAAGTTCATATCCGATCTGGGTGTAATACCTAGTGCATCGGGTCCAATGAAAATCTTTTGTGACAACAATGGAGCAATTGCCTTGGCGAAGGAATCCAGGTTTCACAAGAGAACCAAACACATCAAGAGACGCTTCAACTCTATTCGTGAATATGTCAAGGATGGAGACATAGAAGTTTGCAAAATACATACGGATCTGAATATAGCAGACCCGTTGACTAAGCCTCTTCCACGAGCAAGACATGATCAGCACCAAGACTCCATGGGTGTTAGATTCATTACAATGTAATCTAGATTACTGACTCTAGTGCAAGTGGGAGACTGAAAGAAATATGCCTAAGAGGCAATAATAAAATTGTTATTTTATATTTCCTTATTCATGATAAAGGTTTATTATTCATGCTAGAATTGTATTGATCGGAAACCTAAATACATGTGTTAGTACATAAACAAATACCGTGTCCCTAGTGAGCCTCTACTAGACTAGCTCGTTGATCAAAGATGGTTAAGGTTTCCTAACCATAGACATGTGTTGTCATTTGATAACGGGATCACATCATTAGGAGAATTTTGTGATGGACAAGACCCATCCGTTAGCTTAGCATAATGATCGTTCAGTTTATTGCTATTGCTTTCTTCATTTCAAATACATATTCCTTCGATTATGAGATTATGCAACTCCCGGATACCAGAGGAATACCTTATGTGCTATCAAACATCACAACATAACTGGGTGATCATAAAGATGCTCTACAGGTATCTCCGAAGGTGTTTGTTGAGTTGGCATAGATCGAGATTTGGATTTGTCACTCCGAGTATCGGAGAGGTATCTCTGGGCCCTCTCGGTAATACACATCATAAGCTTGCAATCAAATGACTAAGGAGTTAGTTACGAGGTGATCTATTACGGAACGAGTAAAGAGACTTGCTGGTAACGAGATTGAACTAGGTATAGAGATACCGACGATCGAATCTCGACCAAAGTAACATACCGATTGACAAAGGGAATAACGTATGTTGTCATAACGGTTCGACCAATAAAGATCTTCGTAGAATATGTAGGAGCCAATATGGGCATCCAGGTTCCGCTATTGGTTATTGACCGGAGAGGTGTCTTGGTCATTTCTACATAGTTCTCGAACCCATAGGGTCCGCACGCTTAACGTTCGTTGACGATATAGTGTTATATGAGTTATATGATTTGGTGACCAAATGTTGTTCGGAGTCCCGGATGAGATCACGGACATGAAAAGGAGTCTCGAAATGGTTGAGATGTAAAGATTGATATATAGGACGATGGTATTCGGACACCGGAAGGGTTTCGGGATGCACCAGGCAGCCATCGGGTCACCGAAAGGGGTTCCAGACACCCCCGGTAGGTGTTATGGGCTTAATGGGCCAAGGGAGGGACAGACCAGCCCACAGGGGGTTGGTGCACCGCTCTTCCTGGCCGGCCAGCCCTAGGGAAGGAAAGGGGGGAGGGCTAGCCTCTCCTGCCTTTCCCTCTCATGGGAGAAAGGAAAGGGGGGGCGCCACCCTCCCATGCCTTCCCCCCGCACCTATACAAGGCAGGGGGCGCCACTTGGGGGAGGACCCCAAGTAGGTTTCGGCCTAGTTGGGGGCGCCTCCTGGCTGCTCCCTCCACCCCCACCTTTATATATGTGGGAGGGGGCACCTAGCACACTAGAACATTATCTTAGTCGTGTGCGCGCCCCCCTCCACCATTTACATCCCCGGACATATTTTCGTAGTGCTTAGGCGAAGCCCTGCGGAGATTACTTCACCATCACCGTCACCACGCCGTCGTGCTGCCGGAACTCATCCACTACTTTGCCGTCTTGCTGGATCAAGAAGGTGCGGACATCACCGAGCTGAACGTGTACTGAACGCGGAGGTGCCGTACGTTCGGTACTCGATCGGTTGGATCGCGGAGAAAGTTCGACTATATCAACCGCTTTATCAAACGCTTCCGCTTACGGTCTACGAGGGTACGTAGGCACACTCTCCCCTTTAGTTGCTATGCATCTCCATGATAGATCTAGCGTGTGCGTAGAATTTTTTTTGTTTTCCATGCAACGTTTCCCAACAACGTGCACTGCCTATCCCCCCCTCCCTCCCTCTTGAGCGCACGCACGCACATTGTCTATCTAGGTCACTCTTGAGAGACCGTCTCACTCTTTCTTCCGCACAGTGGCCCATACTCGCTTAATCTCTCTCTATATATATCTATCTAAGTCTCAATTAACCTCGCTTTCTCTCACACACAAACGATATATCTCCCTGTTCGGGCCTCGATCGACACACTCTATACTCTGTCACGCAGATTGTCTATCTAGAGCAGTTTCTCCAAGCCGTTCCACTCATTCGACCCCATGGCAGCCCACGCTCGCTCCATCTCGCTCTTTCTCACACACAAACGATATATCTCCATGTTTGGGCCTAATTCGACATATTCATAGTGTATACTCTCACACGCACATTGTCTATCTAGGTCACTCTCTCCAACCTGTCTCACTCTCTCCAATCTCTCTCTCTTTATCTATGTATCGATTGACCATGCTTCCTCCCATGCACAAACGATATGTGTACCTGTCTGTGACTGGATCATCTCTCAAGCTCTCTCTTACAGCCCTCACCCTTACCAAAAGCTCAATCGGACAATATCTATCCACAACATATATATCTTTTCAACGAATGTCGGGGCACACTCACTTTGTCTCTCTATCTATGTCTCGATTGACCTCGCTTTCTCACCTCGTCTCTTCCACACATTGAAGCTACCTCTCCATCCCTCGCAGAGCCGAAGCTATTTACATCGCGAGGGGGACTCCAACGTTCGATTAATTTGTGAAGGCATTTATTCCGGTGGGTTTAGATTATATTTTTGTAGCATTCGCCCCACAACTACTCCAAACACCGTTGCAACCCCCGCCCCTCCCCCAATTGTTCTCCCTCTGGATCGGTCACCGCTCTCTCGCACACCCTTTCTAACCTTCCACGTTGCACCATGGTATTTTTTGCAAAAAACTCTGGTGTTCTCTTTAATTATTACAAATAAGCTACAAACTACACACCCGGAGTCCACCTGTAATGGAACAAATTTTGACCCAGAAATTAAAGTGCTACAAACTACACACCGGGGGGCCCAACTATCATGGAGCAAATTTGGAACCATATCTACACCCCTATATAGTGTGCGAATAACTTTGAAAGATGGTCGTTGGATGAAGCCAATTCGACGGTGCAGAGATGGCAAATCCGAGCACCACTGGCCGTTGGATATCTTCTACATTCCACCACATTCTGCCACATGTACAATCTAGAAGACTGCATGGTTGAACTTAAGCATAATGCACAAACCTCAAAACACAAGCACTTCTCCTTTGTTCTAGAATCTTCTGTATCATAATTGCCCAATTTTCTTTTTTCTAAATGAATTGCCATTATTTTTTTTTTACTTTATGCTTTACAATGCACAATTCCATGAATCTTAAAATAGATTAACTTTTTTATAAAACTTATTGATTTTGAATGAGATGAACTATAAGAATTAAACGAACATCTACATCATGCATATATGAATCAAAGCTTACATGCTATGGAGTGGTATTTATTCATAATTTGGTTGCCAAATCTCATGCGTGCAATGCACGTGTACCTTACTAGTATAAATTAAAAATGAAAAAGGACGAGGATCGAACATGCGACCAGGGCCTTCAAGCCGCACGTCAATAGGCAACATAGTAGCAACGTTTGTTGTACTCCCCTTTGTTGGTATAATGTTTTTATATTACCACAGCCTATTTAATGGACAGCATGTTTTTATATTAACTTTAGTACATTAGTGGGACCGGCTCGTGAGCACGTACTATTCCACTTCACTTTCTGGTGGGTTCCATGTCTGCTCTCTCCCCACCCCCCCCTTCTACGTTTAGACACACGGGCAAACACGAAGAACGCGCGGGCAGTGTGGCTGTTGACCGAATCTGGACGCGTTCACAAGTTACGGCACCAGTTTCACGTAATCCCTACTCTTATAAAAAACAGAGTTGGTGATGATGGTGTGCCTGTCATCCTGCAATATAGGTCGTCCGATTTATATCTGATGGATAGGAAGGAAACTATGGCAATTTTGCAAAAAGATACCCACACCCCTCTTCACATTTGCAAATAAGGCCTTCCCTCGTTCATCCTTTTCTCCTACAAGATAAACTACTCATACAAATGCATCTTGATGTCCCGTGCAACGCACGGGCATCTTGCTAGTACTAGTACTTGTATTGGAGTATGTAACAAGTTTAGGAACAAAAGTGACTGTGATGGACAAGTTAGGCTAGTAGTATCTACTAACAATTAAATGCGTGGATAAATAGATGTATCGCCTATAGTGCTCGAACAAGGGGACTGCTCACGCCCTACAAGTATTTGCAACTGGCTTCCCTAAAACATTATTTGGAATTGACGTGGTATTTAATATGAAATGTTTGCGATGAGAAGGAATACGTGTCGGTTGATGATGCTTTATATTTAATTTGATACGGCTCTAGCAGAACATTCAATCGACCAAACCATAGATTTCATTCAGTCTGACTGCGACTTTACATTCATACCACAATCGAACTAAAATAAACGCAAATGATAAATCCCAAACATTCGGATTTTAAGCATGGCAATCTGAACGTTTTTTATGGCATATTTAGACCATGCGGCGGCGGCGGAGGCTTCTTCCGGCGGGAAGCGGTTCCTCTGCCGTGCTCTGTGTGTCGTCGGGCCACTGACCGGCGGAGACGGCGGCGTCTTGCGCCATTGTTGGCGTGATGTTGGCCCTAGCTTCAAGGAAGGCCAGAATGTTCTGGACTTCGGTCTCCAGGAGCCAGTCAACTGGCGGGAGGAGGCAACTGGCATTGGTGCAAGGAAGCGATCGACGGAGGCGATCCATGCCGCTAAGGGGGGCACTGGCACCAGCGCGGGGACAGGCTCTGGCAACAGCGCGGCGGAGACATTCATGTGCACGGGCACCGGCACGAGCGCGCGCGTCAGTGCACTCGCAGGCGCATGCGCTGGCAGGTGCATGGGCACATGAAAGTCGGCGGGGACCTCGTGGAACCCCGTGGCTTCAAGCTCGGCGACAATGTGCGGCTCCCAGGCCATCAATGCCACGGGGATGGGCGCTAGCGCAGACGGGGCACTGGGAGCTGGAACGGGAGTGGGGACAGGCGCGACATCTTCCTGCAAGGCCAGTTCAAGCTCGTCCCCAAGCGCCTTATGTTCTTGAGACTCCGGCTGGGTGTCTTCCTCAGGAAACTGGAAGACTAAAGGTAGACCATCGTGATGCGGCATGGCGTACGGTGAGGTCGGGCTGGTTGGAGGTAGACGACAGGAGAATCCGAGAGGAAGAGAGAAGATTGTAGCGAGACCGGGGAGTGCGGGGGTGATTTAAACTGTGGTACCGGCGCCATTAAAAGTGGGGGCAGTTGGGAGGAAGGTGGGCGGCGGAGCCTGGTCAAAGGGCTCGCCTCCCGATGAGCCTGCGCAGCAGCCTGCTCGCACACCTCCTGGTCAGCCGGCGCAGTGGTCTGCTCGCATGCCTCCCGTCGACTCACACGCTTGCTCGGACGGCACCTACCGATGAGAAGCGGTACTCGTGGTGGCACGTAGGTCTAACGCCCATGGTTTGAATAGTGAAACCGTTCACGTTAACGTGACATGTCTTTGTTCCAAAATACCTTGGCTCTTCATTTGTGCAACTTTTCATAAGCAGCTTGTCTCTTGAACAAAAAAAATACGAGAACCTATTTGTGCCATATCACGTGACCATGCTCGGTTTCATGAATTTCAGGTCAGTTTTGTATTTTCTGGAATTTAAAATCCAGGATTCGAAACAATATCATAACCTGCATCATGAAATAAATTTTCAAGCCATATATCTTTACTGTTGTAGATGTTAATATTTCTTAAGAAAGGATTTGGTCAAACATTTTGCTTAGTTAGACTTCAGACAAGTTATATTTGCAGAGTAAAAAGATAATCCCTCCGTACCAGTGCATTTCCTGATATAGTAACTCTAGTAGGCACGAACAACGCACGAATAAAATCAACAAACGGAGCTCCATTCTGTGCTCATCCTGGTGTAGTACTATTAGTACTAGGCAATGGAGTTGACGGGTGACCTTAGGTAGCGCCATAGCGGCGACCAAGGGAATTGAACCGTGCTTGGCACGGTAGGTAATGTGGACTAGTTACTAAAGCATCCCTCCATTGTTCATCAGTTGTCATTATGGACCGGGGACATGAGGGGAATTTCCTAGGGCTGTAATTCTAGCCGCCAGATATTTCGACTAGAAACGAGGAGGCTCGAGTGGAGGCGCGAAGTTTAATATCGTGGTTCTTTTGGTTGGGGTTGGCTAATATGTGTACCACGCACGCCACCACCAGGACATGAGCCTAGGTCTCGCTGGCACGCCGTCGGGTGGTACCATTCGAGAATGCGAACGGAATCTTTTTTTTAATTGCCGAACGAATCTATATGTATTACAATGCTCGTATTTTCCTTGCAAATAACTGGTCATTCCAAAAGGCACGGTAATTGATTTATGACGAGTTCTTGAATTAGAGTGAGTTTGTTATATAGTGATCTCAACGTGGATGTATGACCATGCATGTATGACACGAATTCAAAACTAAAATGTAAGCCATGCATGGTCCTCAATTCAATATTAAAAATGCACAATAAATTGAAACATGAATATTAAGTCTAGTACTATGTACATGCAAATGTTGTGCTTAGGTCTCTCCATCGACACCCCCCCAACCACCACACATACTTCATGTATCGATCGATCTTCATTTCTTTGTTAATAGAGCTATTGGTATCCGACACACGCACGCTCATTATTTCTCTTTACGTTTCGATCTCCATTTATGTCACACCCGCCCACACACTCTCAACAAATGTATTTCTCACACACAATCTCGTCGTGACCTCCATGACAAACCCTCCCTCTCTCTCTCAAGACACATACGTTGCCTTTGTAAAACACCTTCACCATGCGCGCACACACAAATTCTATCTAGGCCACTCTCGGTAACTATCTCCCTCCAGCCCTCACTGCAGCTTTGCCGCATGATATCTCGGTGTATCGTCTTTAACATTCGAGTGTATGCTAGGCCACACTCACTCGATCTCTCCCTCTATAAATGACTCGATTGACCTCGCTTTCTCGCGTCATCTCTCTCAAACCTATAAGCTCCCACTACACCTCTTGCATAGGCGGAGCTATGTAGATTGTCGGGGGGTAACCCCTCGACCTTAGATAAAATTGTGAAGCTCTGTTTAGGATTGTTTGGATTATATTTTTTGAACATTATATTTCTCCCCACCCTCCCAAACACCGATCTGTTGTGCACCCCCCCCCCCCGAGAGAATACCATGTGCCCCCACACCTAAGATGCTATATGGTGATACGAGTTCCTTGGACCGTGTAGATCTGAGATATAGCGGCTCACAGATGTCTTAATATTTTTACAAGAAACCTTAATGAGTTTGGCAATTGCATACAATTAGTACCAAAACTACTCAGATGCCCTTGATCCCATATCCAACGGCCTCGAAGCTCATATCATCGTAGCATCTAAGATGAGGGATGACCTCATATTCTCTCGTGTTTAAGAATATCACGTGCTACCACACCTTAGATGCTGTGGTGATACAAGCTCCTCAGAGCCGTTGGATCTGAGATCCAACGACTCCTAGGTGGTTCAAATGTTTTTGCAGAAAAGCCCCCAAAGAGTTTGGGCGTAGCCCACAAGCACAAAGACTACTCAGATGCCATTGGATCTCAGATCAAACGACCTCAAAGCTCGTATCACCGTAGCATCCAAGCTACGAGAGAACCTCATGTTTTCTCGCACAGGGGAATATGAGGTGCTTCCACACCGTAGATTCTATGGCGATATGAGTTCCTGGGAGATCTAACGGCTCGTAGTAGGAGATTTGAATGTTTTTGCAATATAGGCCTCAAAGAGTTTGGGAATTGCGCAGAAAGTACAAATACTACGCAGATGGCATTGGATCTCAGATCCAACGACCTAGATGCTCGTATCACCGTAGCGGCTAATTAAGCTGCGGGGAGCACCTAATATGAGCTACTGGGAGCCATTGGATCCAAGATCCAGCGGCTCACATGAGGCCTAAATGGTTTTTTTTGCAAAAAAACCATTGGAGAGTTTGGAAATTGCGCATAATTACAAAGACTACTCCCAAGCCATTGGATCTCAGATCCAATGACGTAAAATCTCGTATTACCATAGCATCTAAGCTACGGGGAGCATGTGATATTCTATGCCGCTGTCATTTTTGTTCCTAAATATGGAAAATACGTGTAACTGGTGCCGTAACTTATCTAACCGTGCAAAGTGTTTGTGCAAAAAAAAAACATCCTACACTGAAATATCGGAACAACACACGGGAGGCCCACTTGTTATTGATCAAATTTGGACCTAAGACTAACAAATCTGAAGGACGAGATTCGAACCGGCAACCTGGAGTACAAAGCGTACGTCAATAGCCTGAAACCGCAACGGTTGTTAGCTTTGTCGCATAACTTGATTTTATACAGTATTACGTTGAGTAGAGTGGAGGGAGTGGCTCGTCAACAGGTGCATTAACGTTGACTGACTTACTGGTGGGTCCCATGTCTGCCATCTCTCTCTCTCCTCTCCATATAGTAGTACAACTTTTAGACGCACGGGCACACATGAAGAGCGGCGCGAGCTTGCCGTGGTGTTATTATAACAAAAAAATGCTTGGGAAATAGATGAATCGCCTAGAACAAGAGACGTTGTGGCTGGTCGAGACGGAGCTAACCACACCTATCCTCCGTGCCACGTTAGCATGATGAAGCTGTGTGGCTAGTGGGGTGTTTTCGACCGACTGGCTGGGTCCCGAGGTCCAACCATAGGTAGTTTGATAGTATAGTTTATTTTTACACGCACATTTTTCCTCCGTGCCGAGACGTGGCACACCCTACCGCACGGTTTCTGGGTCCTCCCGGGTGGTGCACGCATATTTTCTTCCTTGCCGAGACGTGGGATGCCCTACTGCGCGTTTTCTGGATCCTCCTTGGTTGTAGCACCGAAGCAAGTAAATGAGTCAACAAATCACAAAAGCCCACCTTTCCCGCCGAGTATACATCAGTAGTGAAGCACGGTGGCTAGCTAGTTGGGCTAGTGCGACCGATTAGCTAGGCCGCCGCCACATTTGTTTTTTCACCCCTTTTTTCTCTCCTTGCCGGTAGGTAAATGTAACACCCCAAATTTTTGGTCTTGATTTTTATCAAATTCTTTATTTGACTGGAAGGAGGTTATTTCAATTTTTCTAAAAGACTCTCCTTCTCAAATCTTTTATGACAAATATTTTATGGGTTCTTCCCAATCTTGATTTCGGTCTTGAAGGTTTTCAACATGTGTTGGTTCAACACAAATACTCTTGGATTGTTCTCCTAATTCTTTTATTAAAAAGAGTTCCTATAATTTTTGGATTTCTACTTCCCTATTCAAAAATACTCTCTTACCATGACTTGCATTTCAATAATTTCTTCTCAAACCCTCCTCCCTACTTTGGGTCAAGCCAAGCATCCAATTCCAGCAAGTTTCAACCTCTTTTAGATTTTATTTCTATTAATTTTATCCTCAAGCCTTTTTCTGTAATTTATTTTGGACCCCTCAAGTTTACTAAGGAAGTATCTGATTGCTTTGAGCTTTGGTCCCAAATAAATTCCTCTGGCTAGTCCTTAGTACCCTCAACCTAGATCCATCAAGATCTGCTGGTCCACAGTTCAAATTTTTCAAAATTTGCTTGCTGCAAGTTTGGACCAGATTTGCCATTTTTGGTGAAATTCATTCTTTTCCTTTTCCAAAAATTCTGAGAAATTTTAGGGAGTCTCTGGATGCATCAAGAGACCACCCCTCCAAGTTTCAGCTCAAGAAAATTTTTCCACGTGCGTCAAACATTTCGTCGAACTGCTGGCGTGCACTCTTCCTCTCAAATTCAGAAAGTTCAGAGGGTTCAGTGTCGTTTCCGTCAGAGCTCGTCGTCGATCTCGCTAGTGCACGTGTTGGCGCCTTGCTCCCTGTTCCCCCTTCTTATCCAGTGCGCCGCACGGTTGCTTGGCCGGTTGCGAGCGTCGGTGGCGACTTGTCGCGTCAACGCTGGCGCCTTCCGCAGTGGCAGTACCTCCCGTGGCGGCTGGCAGAAGCCAGCATTGCAGAACGCCGTCCTCCGCACCGCCCGAGCCACTGGTGGCCTACGCGTGTTCACCTCCTGCTCTGAGCACACTGCAGAACCGTCGCCGTGGCCTGAGAAGCGTAGAGCGCGCTCTCTGCCGCCGACGAGCCCGTGAGCTCCGTCCCGCCGAGACCACGGGAGCAGGCCAAATCCAACCAGGTTTACCCTTTGAATGGTGCCAGTGGACCAATCTGAAGACACCCAGTCGCCTAATCCTTCCGTCCAACCCCTGCCTCGCCGTAATCGCTCGCCGGAGTTATCCCGTTTCGGCAACCACCTCGGGCCGGCTATAAATAGAGGCCCCGAGCCACCCATCGACCCAGCACCTCTCCACCTCTCCTCAGAACCACGCCAAACTCATCAGAGGGCTTCGAGAGGGTCTTCTTCCCTAGCTCCGGCCGCCCCGATCCGCTTCGGGCTCTGGCAAAATCCTCTCTTGTGAGTGCGCCCCCGCTTCCCAAACTTTGCCAGCAACCACCTAGTCCACCACCTCTTCTAACCCGAGCTTTTATTCGGTGTTGGCAGCTCTCCTCCGACGAATCCGTGCTCGCCCGAACCGCCGTCCGCCGGAGTGGAAGCCGCCGTCGACGTGGTGCTCCCTGACTCCTACTTCCACCACCCACCGACGCGGAACTGACCCGTGAGTACAACCATACCCTTGTCCTCCTCTGGTTCGCCATCGATCGCCGCCGGCGATCATCGTTCGCCTCTGCCGCTGGTGGGATTTTCAAACCTGACATGAGGGACCCCCTCGTCAGCCTCTCCTCTTCTTCTTCGAAATCGTTTTCTGTTGGCGCCTTCGGGTCGGGTGCGTTTTCTTCTCTGGAAGGCGTATTCCAACCGAAGCGTTTTCTGTTTTTTTTTCAAAATAGCCCCTGGATAATTTTCTATTTATAATAGATTAGTCCCTGGACTAAAACCTTAATAAATTTTAAACAAAAGATGATTTTGAGTTGATTCTTTTTCTGTCATCTTTAATTTTCTGTCTAGTTTTTTATCATATTTATTTGAAAAATATTTGGAACAATTTTTATGCACGCACGGTATTTACGTTAGTACCCGATTTTTCTTTATAACGTAGATACCGAAGGAGGTGACGGTGCCGCCAACTTTGCCGAGCTAGACTCCGACTACTCCGAACCAGGCAAGCATGTTTGAACCTTTGATATGATGAGTGTTTTTTTCATGTTTGCTTGAGTGGTTTTCTCATGGCATGTTTATATAAGCATTTGTTGAATGTTATATTCCATGCAAAGCAAGCTGCAAGTGAGCTTCGAAACTTGATGTGTTCATAAGATGGTGAGACAACCTGATCATGTGGTGGCATGATAGGTTGCAAGCTGGTATTGTTGAAGCATGCCAGTTCTATATCAACTGTTTAACCCCAGTGTTGACGTGGATCGAGTCTTGTTCCCGTTCGTCCCCTTTTCGTGCTACCACATGTTTTCTTTAAAGAATGCGGTTTAGTAAGTCGCAAACCTCTTTCCAGGTACACACCAAATAGAGGGGCCAGAATGAGGGTTCCATGGCCCTGGATTAAAGCCCGTCATCCGGTCAGGGGGCATGGGTGTTTCCGGTTGGGACCGAGAGGGGGGCACCCCTTAGAGCGCGCGATATAAATTTGATCCCATGCTATTCGAGGTGTTGGCCTCCCCGTCTTAGAGTTTTTCTTGAACATTGTCTAGGGGGATTCCTGACAGCGGGATGTGAAATGGGTGTGTACTGGTTAGATGGGTTTTCTTCTAAAATACCGTAAACGGAACTAGTCCTTTGTGACTACTGAAAACCGTTGGCTGTGGGTTAAGAGTACAAACTCTGCAGAGTCAAAACCATTCGAGTAACCAAGTCCTCGGTCAAGGACGTTGGTTGACCTATCAGTGTCAGTCCCAGTATCAGTCTCTGGAGAACAAACTTGTTAACTAACAGTGGTAAATCCGTCTGAATGTTATTCCTGTGGATGGACTAACCTGTTTATGATTATGTACCGAGTATTCCGTGGGATGGTGCTACCTCCACGGACTACTCAAATTCGAATGATGACTTATAAGCCCTTTATGAGATGTCGCTCAGACGTCCGACTGTGGCATTCTTATTATTTACTTTTGATATAAGCCCTTTATGAGATGTCGCTCAGACGTCCGACTGTGGCATTCTTATTATTTACTTTTGATATAAGCCCTTTATGAGATGTCGCTCAGACGTCCGACTGTGGCAATTTTATTATTTACTTTTGATATACGCCCTTTATGAGAAGTCGCTCAGACGTCCGACTGTGGCATTCTTATTATTTACTTTTGATATAAGCCCTTTATGAGATGTCGCTCAGACGTCCGACTGTGGCATTCTTGATATTTACTTTTGGATATAAGCCCTTTATGTGATGTCGCTCAGACGTCCGACTATGGCATCCTTGTTATTTACTCTCATTATAAGCCCTTTTCGAGATGTCGCTTAGACGTCCGACTGTGGTATGTACTGTCATTTACTTTTCAGTATAAGCCCTTTATGTGGTGTCGCCCTGACGCCCGACTGCGGCATGTTAATTTTATTTTTACCTTTCGAGGCGTCACTTCAGACACCCGATCGGTCTTCAGCTATTTTATTGGGATTTAGGGAGGACTACCGCCTGACTTCCTTTTTATTTATCTTGCAGTGCAAATTTATTACCTGAGTGTGCATTGCTAATCTGCTCATGTGCATCATGTTTGCATTCATTATATCTTATGTCCAAACTGTCTTGCGAGTACATTCAAAGTACTCACCTGGCTTGTTGATTTGGCCAGATGTTGACGAAGGCGATCTTATGGATGAAGAGTACGATAGCGAGTCCGACACCTAGAGGAGTCCCAGTCAGTCCCTTGCGATCCTGGAGTTGGTCACCTGTATTATATACGCTTCCGCTACCTTAATAAAATCATCGAGCCTCACTCCGACGCTTGATGAGTTGTAAGATTTTGGAGTCATGTCACCCACTTCTCTGTGACATATCCACCACCACTTTTATTACGAGTCAGTAGTTATGCCACCATACCCTTTGTGTCATATCCGCCTTTATGGGTAATATTGGCGTGCTTGTAATAAAATTGTTGAGCAGCCTCAACCATGTATAATATTTAGTACTTCTGGATTTCTGTATGAGGGATTTGTCTACCAGTAAGATTTTTCTATACTGGTCTGACGAAAGGGGCGATTTTTCAATAAATGTTTTATTGGAAAACCGGTCCTAACAGTAAATTTAAATATCCACTGCTGCATTGCACTGGTCTTTGGGTGCGGCAGACGCGGCAGGATTTTAATTTTTTTGATTGACGGGAGCAGGCGCGGCAGCAATTAGTCATGATGACTCCGCCTATAAAACCCATTGCTCCCTGAAATGAAAAGTCATCGACTGGTGTTTTCCCATGGTGAAAACCAAAAGATTCACCCCGCTCCTCGGCTGGCTCCCTCCGCCTTCCCATAGATTGCATTGCCTTTCAGCCATTTTGCCTCGTTTGCTTCCTCTCCCCATTGCTTCTACCTGGTTCCATGGCGGCGCACCAGATGATGGACTTTGAGGTAAGGCGCCTGACACAGGAGCTCCATGCCAAGGATGCGGAGCTCAGGGCCAAGGACGTGGAGCTCCGTGAGCTCAAGGAGAAGAGGAGTGCCATGCTCCTCCTTTATGTGCGGGAGTTCACAGAGCTTCAAAAGTGGCAGGCGTCCACCACAAAGATGCTCGAGGCGTCGGCGGCATTGCTGCAGAAAGCGGGAGATACGATAGGCGGTTACGCGAGCCGGCTGGAGCGCGAGCGGACCGATTGTGACGAGGTCCAGGATCGCCTCAACTACTTGCTGGACCATGTTGCCACGCACGTGTTGCGGCTGCGCGATGCCTACCGTCGTGCGAGCGCGACCATGTCGGCCATCGGGCTAAACCCATTCGACCACCCCATCGACTTCAACGAGCTGCGGCTTCCTGACATGGTCTCCTTCTTCACCTATATCTCCGAGGAGCTGAGCCGTCTCCGCGCGATGGTGGGGGCGGAGCTGGAAAGGGAGGGGTTGCGGGCGGCCGTCGCCGTTGCCGTGCGAATCCTCTTAGGTCTTCATCACCAGAATCCATTCGTGCCATTGGACGCAGTCTTTGACGAGCTGGCTCCCGTCGACCAGGAGCGGGCTCTGCGGGCGGTGGCACCCTGCATCACCAACATCATGCGCCTCGAGAAGTAGAGGGACTTTGGTGGTGTTTAGGCATCCTCTGCATGGGCTTGTCTCGGCGCAACATGACCGCTGGATCAAACTCATACGGTGCAGATCAGTCACTGTAGCACAAAGCGTGCGGGTGTGTTTGGTTGCATTCTCATCTCAATATAGTTGTTCCCTCTTCGTGCATGCTCATCTCAGCACCCCTCTTCATGCATGCTCTGCATGCTCCTAGTGTATTTGTGTTAACCTAGTGTGGGCTGATGCACCCTTCATGCTCATCTCACATTCCATGTTCCGTGGAGTACTGTAGCACCGTACTCTCTGTGCGCTGTAGTCCTAGTTCTGTTAACATTGATCTCACCATTCATTCTCGACCGAACAGTCAAAAAAGGGGCATGTTACATTACTGTTCATATAGTTGACATGCGCACAACATCATTTTTCATCGTCATATCTTCCTACACTAGCAACAAGATTATAGTACTGACGTACGAACCACTGCACATGCCTAGTAGTAGGAGTACTACTATGTAAGTTCAAGTGGCCGCCGTGTTTCGCACTCCTCCATCGTAAGAGTGGAAACGCTTGTTGTAATCTTTTTTTCAGAAACAGTGGACACGCTCTACCGTGCGGATCCTCCTCGACGGTCGTCGGGAACCTTGCTACTCACTTTCGCCGATGTGTGGGACAGCCGGCATCGGGGTCCACTTGCCATGCACTAAATTACTCCGTACTAGAGCGCACAACTACACGGTAGACTACACCGGTCGAAGCGCCGCAATAATGCCCAATGAGCCGTCAAATCACAAAACCCCCACCTTTCTAGCAGTAAGTTGGACGGACGAAGCAAGCATCATTTCACTCTTCTCCCGCATCTTCCTCTCTTGAAGAAAACCCCAACTCGCTTCTCCCTCGTCTTGTTTCTCATTTCTTCAAGAAAACCCCGACGCGCTTCTGTCATTGTTCTTCTCTCCCAAAGAAGGAAAGGTGAGCGCATCAATGGTGTTGCTTCTGGCCAAGGCCCGGTCTTGCAACCCCGCGACTGATACTATAACTCCCTCTCTGTTCTTCTTTTGGGTTTGTGATTATGGTTTCTTTTCTTTTATTTCTATTTGACAGTTTCTTGATGGACCCTGGAGCACCGGCCGAAGTGATGTCTATGGCTCTGGCCAAAACCATCGAGGCTCAGGGTACGAAGAAGAGCAAGTACCCCACCGAGACTACCGCAGACAACCTCAAGGCCATCGCCTTGTCCAAGCCCCCCTCTCCGGGATCCCTCGTTAAGCCAGTCCAGGTAATATCTCTTCTTGCCGATCTTTTTGGCGATCTTGATCGTGTTTTTTCATGTAACACGCACTACTAGTACTAGTAGTACAACTTTCTAGGTGATCTTGCATGTGATTTTTGTGTGCCAAATGACGGTTCTAAATTGCTCTTTTGACCAAAACACGCGAGAGGTTGACATACATACGATTTTTTCACATAACACTAATTTCTTATAGATTACTTTCAACTACTTTATGAACATCAATGCTAGCTGTAGGAAATGCAAGATTTTAGCTCTCATGCCTTTGAAGAGAGTATAGTAGCCTCAGTAACTTGTGTTATGGATATTGCAAGTAATCCCTCTGCTCTCATGCCTTTGAGGAGAGTATAGTAGCCTCAGCAACTTGGGTTATGGATATTGCAAGTAATTCCTCTGCTCTCATGCCTTTGAAGACAAGTTCTAGTGTCTTTGTTCACTCATTTCTATGCGTATATGTAGTCTAATATGGAGTAAAATATCGAAAATCATCTTATAGTTCTGAACGGAGGTAGTAATAAAATATTTGGTTTCTGTTTGAATTAGAACCAGGTCCGCGGTGGAGATGAAGTTCTCAAAGTCATGCCGTGTGAACTGGAAGACCTGAGGGTGAGTTCTACTAATAAACTATCTAGCTGCTGTGTCCTTGTCGCCACGTGTCGTGAACAAGTGTTTTCCTGTAGCATTGTTGTCAGGCGTGTTCTCGAGGGTGTACTTCACCACAACAATTTCCTAGCTCTGCCTTCGATTACGAAGGGTGTTGTTCTTGTAAAGCTTCCCGACAAATCTGATGCGGACTGTCTTCATCGTCATGTTTATGAGTGGAAAGAGCACTCTGTTAGGTTCTCCAAGGTTGACGAGATGTCGATGGTGCCGGTAGACATCTCTCACGAAGTCCATGGCATAGTCAGTTATGTGGGGAACATCCCGTAGGTCAGTGGCAAGAAATAGTCTGCAGAGATTAATTAGTGCAAAATTGCTTGTCTCTAGTAAGTAATATTGTTCAGTGCTTGATTTGTGTGTGTGAACCCTGTATGGTTTAGTGCTGCCGCTTTTGTTGTGTGGTGAGTCCTGAGAACAGTCTATGTTAATGTTTGTCCACTCAATTCAGTACTTATATTTTGAAGTATCCAGATCATCTTTTTTGTGACGACGGTTTATCAATTATGGTTACAGTCCAATATATGTATGCATTGTAGGGTTTATCGCATCCACCAGGATTTCCAGTCCTATGGATGTTCGCTCCATACGAGTTGTTACCACCTTTGGACTATCCTGCTTGTGGGAGTAAGTGCGGGTCCTGCATACCACCCGTAATTTGACGATCAACCTTCAGTTTACAACTTGAACATAGTGATTTCCTGGTAAGGATTCACTCGTGTCACATCAAGTAAATCTTATTGATTTACTGTCTAAGTCTTTTTGATTTACTGTCATGTTTTCTTACTTTTGCTACAATTTTACGATGTAGGTTTTGCCATGTGACATTCGTTACAGAATAAACCATTTGGTTTTCTCTATGATTGTAATTTTTGCAGGTTTCACTTCTTATGTCGTGTCAGTGACGAAGGCACTGTCCATCACTTATATTACTTGACACAATTGGATCAGTCTATTGTCTGAGTACAATCTGAAGCCCTATGATGAACTGCAGTTTGTTTTAACAAACATGCCACAATTAGTCCTTCTCGCATTTAAAAGAAGTGAAGAAAAAGACTGGATCAAGGTCACGGAGCCTAGTGAAGTTAGAAAGCTGAAGTATGAAATCATAGCAAACCAGAGACGATCGCTGCTGTCTCGCACGTCGGTATCACCTTCAACATCGAATCGAGCACCGGCACCTGCTCTGACGGCACTGGCTCTAGCACTGACAGCGGTAGCAGCTCAGTCTGATCCACCAGAGGATTGGGAACCAACCGCGTCAGCGGATCAGGCTGATCTACCGGAGGATCGAGCACCGACACGGGCACCTGCTCCGACACCCGCACTAGCTCTACAAGGAGCACCAACTCTGGCAGCAGTAGCGGCACTACCAGTCGCACCGGCACAGGCACCAGCAACGGCTCCGGCACTTGCACCAACACTTGAAGTTGCACTTGCATCTGCTCCGGCCCGTGCAGCGGCAACGGAACCAGCACTTGCACCGAAAACAGACTGGGCTACAGTTCGCACTGCATATACCAAAGTCCTTACAAAAACTGACATCTCCACCTTCTTGGTAAGCATTGGCAGCCCAAGTGCTTCGTTCATTTTTCTTTCCATGTTGTTTCACATGATTCACTGTGTTGATCTAACTGTTTGTGTATGTCTTCTTGTTTGCAAACAGAGAATTCCTAGAGCAATGAGGGAGTCGTTCAATAATCCGGGCGACCGTGGCCAAGTTTCTCTTACCATGCGCAGCCTTGGTGTGAATGAACCTGCTCAATATACCATAAGTACAAAGGATGGTCGCATGATGATTGATGCTAAAGGATGGTCAAGATTCAAAACTCTATCAAATCTTGCGGTAGGGGATGATATCAAAATCGAACTTTCTCGGCAAGGAGAGCTGGTCCTAATCAACTTTCAAATTATTCAGTAGCAGCACGCAACTGCCGAACTGATCTATCCTCCAAGAGCTTTTGATGTAATAATATGGCATGGTGAAAGAAATGTCCTGTGTGTATAAGTAGTACGACAGTATTATTTATTACGTAGGATATCATGAAAGAATTGCAACTCTGATTGCTGGTTAGGAACTGTCGTTCGATTTCATTCTAACAGCTGTCGTGCTTTATTTAATTTCTGTATTCGCCTTGCGACAGCATCTAAAACCAGCGCCGTACCGATCACTTATATTATGAAATGCGCTGAGTTAGAACACATGGCCCCCCAAACATGCAGGCCCACCAGCCTGTGGCCCAAAGTCCAGAACCGTCAGCCTATATGAGTATTATATTCCCCCCTCAAAAAAATCTGAGTATTATATTCTCATCTGAACCCCCATATTATGTTATATATATTCCCCTAGATTTTTCTTATGTATAAAGTTGTGATATAAAAGATTTTTATATTTCTTTACAGAGGGAGTATCTCTCTATCAAAAATATATTTGTGTGTAACTAGTTACTCCTGCCTTTCTACTTCCTTTCGCTGATATGCGGGGCATCCGGCAATAGGGTCCACGTGCCATGCACCAAATTAGAGTTCACAACTGCACGGTAGACTCACCCCGGTCGTAGCGCCGCAGTAATGCCCAATGAGCCATCAAATCACAAAAAAAACCCACCTTTCCGCTTTAGCAGTAAGCTGGATGGACGAAGCAGCAATATTTCACTGGGCCTAAATCCCCTTCTCCCTCGTCTGCTTGTTCAGAGAAAACCTCCTCCTTGCGATTGCGTAGGGTTTTCTCATGGAGAACCAGGTACGAATTCTTCATCCATCCCCGATAAATCCTAGTCCCTTGGTCGCGGGTAATCCTAGGATGGCAGGCGCCGCCATTGATGCATTTTTCTTCGTACTGAATCTAGTGTATTTCATTTGCAATGCCCAAAGTGCGAGGATCCTACAGGTGTCTGCGCCCTCGGCGAGACGCCACACTTGTTCCTTCTCATCCTAACACAAGATTTTAAAACGCGCATAGTATGTTCCTAGAATCCACTTTTCTATCCAGGAGGGTTGGGGTTTTTTGAACATGCTGTCGACTAATTTGGAAATTTTGATTGCTATATTTGGATAAAAGGTACTAGTACCATGGTCAACACTGACGTGAAAGAGGAAATTATTTCTAGATTTGGATAGCGAATACATTGTGTTCTCATATTATTTTTCGTGCAGTGCATTCCTTGCTCTGCCAGAACACATGTACTCAAGATGGTCGGCCTTGCCATAAGTGAATACACCAGTCTAATGGTCACATTGAAGACAAGCCATGGATATAAGTTCTCAGTTGGGTTCATGAACCAAGAAGATCACTGCTTTTTTATGGCCGAACTTGGATAAACTTTCTCATGTGTTACGGACTGAAAGTTGGCGCACGATTGTTGATGGAAATAGCAGAACCTGGTCTCATCTTCATTGTGATCTTCCACCCCGATGTCGTTCCAGTAGTTCATCCATGTTAGTTTTTTATCTGGTTCTTGCATGTTGCCTTGATTAGTTCTTAATCCACCTATTCTGTCTAACTAATCACAATTTGACTTTAGAAGTAGCAACAATTTGTGATTCCCTTCTCTCACGAAGATGCTACTTCTAACTAATATTTCTTATAATTGGTGGCATGTGTAGGTTATTTCAAAGTTCAGCACACTACTCGTTTGTTATTCTATAAGAACTCGACTGTTATTGATGGCACTGAACTTGACTGGGACGACGTCCACCAATTCCTACACTTTACTGATCGTCTTGAGGTCCTTGTGGGGCGTTTCAATGGTGGAAGGCCATGTGGGATATGTGTGCCATTGGTGCACACGTTGAACAGGTCCAACTGTGTCAAGAAACTTATGGTACGAGCTATTTTTTGTTATATATGTTGTTCATAAACTCTTGCTTATACACAGTTTTACAGCTGTGATCTTCTTGAAACAGAAACTGCCCAGTTCTATTGTTCCTATACAGATGCCTGACCATGGTCGGGTCAGACTTGCGCTTGGTCACAACATGATGTTTATGTCGACCTACTCCATTTCCCTTGCAGGTGAAAAGATACTTATTCATGGGTGGTCTCAAATAATGAAGGCCCGTCCATCCCGGAGAATAGGAAAGAAGGTTATACTCATGCTTTTCCATGGCTCTAAAGCGAATATCCTGTTTATTGACCACATTGCGAGATGAAGCCGCTTTCAGAAGGTTGTGGATGCGCGGGGTGGCGCCTGGGCCTTGTCCTAGGGCTTGGTGGCCTCACCCTTGGTTAGCTGTAGGCAAAGTAGCACTGTTCGAGGCATGCTTTGTACGGTTGAACTTGTATAAGTACTCATACTGCTTTCAGCTATGGTTGTTAAGTGCCCCTGCTGGTTTCAGTTAAGGTTGTTAAGTACTCCTGCTGCTTTTACAGTCTGTCGTGTTTCTTCAGTCTCGTCTTCCTCCAGCCACCAAAACCAAACCAGCGCCAGTGGGGCCGCCTGCTTCTTCCTCCCATGGCTGGCTATGCCTCAGCGCACACATCGCCGCCCCACCGTCTCCTAAATCATTAACACCGATGTCTGAGGCCTCGCCGTCATCCTCCGCGCGCTTTGGTGCGCTCGCCACGGCGCCGCCCTCTCGCATTGTCAACATGGTCAACAAACAAGAGGAATCGGGAGAGGACTGTACGTGGAGAGGATGACAATAGGGACACACCATGTCCAGGGCCGTACACAAGCAAGTTCCTCATTTTTTGTTATATACTCCATTGTCAGAGTATAGAAAAAGAAAATGCTTCCTCCTAGTGGTTTGCTGACATCTGGGACCCACGACGTTGTCAGCGTATAGTCAATAGACAAGAGGATAGCACAAGATCGGCTGACACCTGGCACATAGCTGCTCGAGAAGTATTTATTTGGGGACAAATGCATTTTTGCCCCTAGTTGGAACCTACCCACGGGTTTTGCCCTTACTTTTCGACTCTGCTCAGTTTTGCCCTTAGATTTTCCTCTGAGGTCGCCCGAATGCCCTTTGACCGTTTGACCAATACTTTGAAAATTCATAACAAATTGATATGAACTCAGAAAATGCAAATAAGATATCAAAATGTTCAGAGAAACATTACCTTTATGTGTATGTCATTTGCATTCAGGACAAAAGTACCGTTTAAACTACCTAAGGTTATTAATGTTATTAACATTATTAAAAATAAAAGGTATAAACAATACTTTTTTCAGGAATAAAAATTACATGCAAATGTAGGTGACATTTTCTGAACATCCTGATATCTTATTTGCATTTTTCTGAGTTCATATCAACTTGTTATGAAGTTTCAAAATAACCGTCAAAGTCGTTTGAACATTCATAACAAGCTGATATGAACTCAGAAAAATGCAAAAATGATATCAGGATGTTCAGAAAAGATCACCTACATTTGCATGTAATTTTTATTCATGAAAAAATAATTTTTATACCTTTTTATTTTTAATATTGTTAATAACATTAATTACCTCGGGCAGTTTAAACGATGCTTTTGTCCTTAATGCAAATGATATGCACATAAAGGTAATGTTTGTCTTAACATTTTGATATCTTATTTGCATTTTTCTAAGTTCATATGAATTTTTTATGAATTTTTAAAGTATTGGTCAAACGGTCAAAGGGCATTCGGGTGACCTCGGGGGCAAATCTAAGGGAAAAACTGAGTAGAGTCAAAAAGTAAGGGCAAACAACGTGGGTAGGTTCCAACTAGGGGCAAAAATGTAATTGTCCCATTGTTGAGACGAAGCAGAGTTTCAACTGGGTTGTGGCCCGTCTAGCCTAGGCTTATATTTTATGTTCACCACATGACCAGCCCATCTATTTTTTCTTTGTGAACATGGCTAGCCCAGTTTATTTTCTCTGAAGAATGCCCAATCCAGGCATACCCAACCCAGGCCTACTTATTTTTATCCGCCCTGCTGGGCTGCAACTCTTTCAAGACGGCTGCAAATCTTAAAAGTAATATGACATGGGCTGTAAATATAAAAAACACACGACAAATTGGCAATTACTTTCAAATTTCTTAATTTTTTCACCTTTTCAGATTCCAATTTCACTGGGCTTTAACCTAATTTAAACATATCTTCAAAGTACTTTAAATCTGGCTTGACATTTCGGTAATAAAAATAGTTTGGACCCCACCAAAATATGCGAAATTTCGTTTAAATTTTTTACCCTGGCCCTGGCCAGCAAAAAGAAAACGGACTGCAATATATTGCATAAGAAGTTGCAAATGAGCTGTAAATTATTTTAAAAATAGAGAATGGGCTGACTTGTGGGCCTATTAAGTTGACGCGTATGCAAGATTTCTTTACTTATTATATACGTCAACAAACGATTCTAACAAAAGTGACCGTTGGATGTCAATCCAACGGCTGTCGTGCTTCTTCAATCTCTGATCTTCTTGCTCCACCCGCCAAATCCAGCACCGGCGGGACCCACCATCAATATGTTTGCACGCAAGGAAGTGCCTCCTTATCCTCCCTGACAGTCGGGACCCACCTGGTCGAAGCGTACGTAGCATTGTCATTCTGGTCGCAAACATGTACGTACATGCTGGTCCATCACTCTTTCTACCACGATGAACCGTGGCCCAGTAAGGAGCGGTAGCGGTTCAGGCAGTCCGTCTATATCGTGTACACGTACCTACAACCATGCTGGAAGAAAGTAAATATGGCTACGTACGTACATATGGGCGGGGTCTCGAACACGTACAGCGACGGCATCCTGTTCATCGGCAGCCAACCGGCTGGGTCGAAACGGAGAAACTACGTCGTGTTCATCGGGAGGCAACGGAATGCGTCGTGTTCATCAGGAGCCTACCGGCTTGGACGGAACAGCCGAAACGAGGTCTGGCGTACCGCAGAACGGAGGAAACGGCCTTCTGTTCGACCGCGTACGGTCGAAACGGGGTCCTGTTCATCGGGAAGGGTCTGGCGTACCGCAAAACGGAGGAAACAGACTTCTGTTCGAGCTCCTACGATCGAAATGGGGTGCTGTTGATCAGGAGGGGTGTGGCGTACCGCAAAACGGGACTCCACGGGCTACTTTTCATCCACCGTCTACTGCCTCGCTCCAGCCTCCCCGGGCTACTGTTCATCCACCGTCGACTTCCTCAGCCTTCACCAGCTACTGTTCATCCAGCCTCCACCGGCTACTATTCAACCAGCCATCCATGGGGTCCTGTTCATCCACCCTCCACCGGCTACTATTCAACCAGCCCTCCACGGGGTCCTGTTCATCCACCCCCAAACGGCTCGGGTGTGGCGGCCTCCACGAGGTCCTATTCATCCAGCAGCAACGGCCTCTACTACCACGGGGTCCTGTTCATCCAACCCCCACTGGGAACTGTTCATCCAACCCCCAACAATGGTCACTTTCATCAAGAGGCAGCAGCAGGTTCGATCGGCTTCAGTTAGCAGCAGTAGCGAAGGAATCACTCGGGTTTAGTTAACAGCCAAGGGATCGATCGCTCGGGTTCAGTAACGTAGCTAGTGCAATCGCTCGGGTTCAGTAACCAAACGCCTCGCTCCGGTTCAGTTAGAGCCCAATGCCTCGCACACACGCGCGTACGTGTACGAGAGAAACGCGCAATCCCTCCGTGCATCGCTCGGCCCCGACCACCCACCGTAACCGGGAACTCCCCGAAATTTTCCTCGCCCTCGCTTCTACCACGATTTTTTCCGTCATGGACGGCCCAAAGAATGTCATGCAGGTGCGTCCCCGGCCCGCCCAGGACGAAAAGCCCATTTTCTGTCATGATTTTTTGTCATAGAAGTAGGAGCCCACCACATCTATGATGACACGTGCTTTTGTCACAATTATCATCACAGAAGTGTCATAAGCATGACAGAAAAAAAATTCGCTCGGCCCAAAATGTCACGGATGTGTCTTTTTTTGTAGTGACTAGTGTTTAGGATTTTTGTTGAAAGTGTCAGTGGAAACTCATCTTCAACTATTATTTACATTTTGTACATGTTTATCAATGATAATTTGAAGGTGCAATTTAGCGGCATTGCGACATGGTCCGCGAAACTGATTTGGATGTGTATAGTGATGTTATCTTAGTAATGTCATCTAGGATGATTACTAAGTTGAAAGAACAGAAACAGGAAAAATAAGGCTTGTCTTCTTGTAGCTAAGAGATGGCCCCTTTCTTCTTTTCCAAGTGTTTTCTCCTCTTTCCTTCGGCGGCTAGGGCAAAATCTCCCCTCCGGACTTCACCGGCGAGCCTATGCATTCACCTCCCCTTTTCCTTCCATTCCGACGATCGGTGACGGGGAGGTGAATCCCGACACCTTTGCTCTGGTTAGTAGTTCAGGTTAGGTTTTTCTAATTCTCGCAGGTGCGGTGCTCGGGCAGATGGTGGCGCTTCTTCTTTGAGATTGCCCTCCGGGATATGATCCTCCTCGACTTTGTACATCTTGATGTAGTTGATGGAGCTCCGATGTAGATTCATGTCGTCCCTTTAGGGCAGCGAGTTAGGATTTCTCGTCGTGTGTGCATGACAACGAGATTTGGTGTCACTTGCTTCACATCTATTAAAGGTTCAATGACGACGACTGCAGCTTTCAGACGCTGGTCCTTAAGGGCACATGCATGAAGACTTCTTGGTTGTCATCTACAAGGTCAACCTGGCTCCGATAGGGGAGCGGTGATAGCGGCACTTCAGCGACTCGTTCTGGCGATGGTATTAGTCGTTCGGTGGTCTAAAGACCTCGACTTAATTTTTATTATTATTGAGGTGTTTTGAACTTCCGATGAGCTTCTATAATAGATTTGGATCTTTCTAAAAAACAAAAAAACATGATCCTTCCTAAGAAAGAGAAAATAATTGGACGAGGTTAAACTGAGCTCGAGCCCATGTGAACTCGAGTGAACAGTAAAATCGAAAAAAAATTCATACAATTCTGATTTTTTTTATGTTGCTTGCAAAGTTTAATCACAAAACGACATTCGTGGAAAACATGGTAAAAAAATCAATGCAAAATATTTTCATTGCTTGCAAAGTTTTTTTCACCCTTGGTTTCATAGTGGCCTGATTTATTGTCATTCGTGGCATACTAGTACATCATTTAATATTATATGGTATCATATCATCGTGATACTCAATTTTCACGGCACGGGCATCTCCAACGGCTACCTACAAAACTTCTCCTGCATCCGTCCACGGACGGCCGAGGGGAGGGGGGATTCCGCGGACACGGATGACATCTAACGCTAGCCGCATACATTTGAAACCGCATTTTAACTAACCAAACGAAATTCATGCAAACCGGCCAATACTTATCAAAGTTCGGATAGAAAATAGCACCGTCCTGATGGAAATATGCCCTAGAGGCAATAATAAAATGGTTATTATTATATTTTCTTAATCATGATAAAGGTTTATTATTCATGCTAGAATTGTATTGATCGGAAACTTAAATACATGTGTGGATACATAAACAAATACCGTGTCCCTAGTGAGCCTCTACTAGACTAGCTCGTTGATCAAAAGATGGTTAAGGTTTTCTAACCATAGACATGAGTTGTCATTTGATAACGGGATCACATCATTAGGAGAATGATGTGATGGACAAGACCCATCCGTTAGATTAGCATATGATCGTTCAGTTTATTATTATTGCTTTCTTAACGTCAAATACATATTCCTTCGACTATGAGATCATGCAACTCCCGGATACCGGAGGAATACCTTGTGTGCTATCAAATGTCACAACGTAACTGGGTGATCATCAAGATGCTCTACAGGTATCTCCGAAGTTGTCTGTTGAGTTGGCATAGATCGAGATTAGGATTTGTCACTCCGAGTATCGGAGAGGTATCTCTGGGCCCTCTCGGTAATACACATCATAAGCTTGCAAGAAAATGACTAAGGAGTTAGTTATGAGGTGATGTATTACGGAACAAGTAAACAGACTTGCCAGTAATGAGATTGAACTAGGTATGGAGATAACGACGATCGAATCTCGGGCAAGTAACATACCGAAAGACAAAGGGAATTACGTATGTTGTCATAAAGGTTCGACCGATAAAGATCTTCGTAGAATATGTAGGAATCAACATGGGCATCCAGGTCTCGCTTTTGGTTATTGACTGGAGAGGTGTCTCAGTCATGTATACATCATTCTCAAACCCGTAGGGTCCGCACGCTTAACGTTCGTTGACGATATAGTATTATATGAGTTATGTGAATTGGTGACCGAATGTTGTTCGGAGTCCCAGAAGAGATCACGGACATGACGAGGAGCTCCGGAATGGTCAGGAGGTAAAGATTGATATATAGAACGATGCTATTTGGACACCGGAAATTTTTCGGAATGTATCGGGTATGCATCGGAGTGCCGGAAGGGGTTCCGGGAGGCCACCGGTAAGTGGTGAGCCTTATGGGCCAAAAGGGGGAAGCACACCAGCCCACAAGGGGGCTGGTGCACCCCTCCACCCTTGCCCACGCACCAAAGGAGGGAGGGAAGGTAGGGGGAGGCGCCCCAAAGGCAGCCAGCCCCCCTTTCCTTCCCCCATGCACAAATATGGAAGTGGGGATTCGGCCAGGGCAGGCGCCCTAGGGCAGCCGCCGGCCACTTGGGGAGCCCTAGGGGCTGCCTCCCCTCCCCCCTCCACCTATATATATGAGAGGAGGGAGAGGGGTAAGACCCACCATGATTCCCTAGCCGTGTGCGGCGCCCCTCTCCCTCTAGTTCGTCCTCGGTTATATTTTCGTAGTGCTTGGCGAAGCCCTACGGAGATAGTTACATCACCACCGTCACCATGCCGTCGTGCTGCCGGAACTCATCTACTACTTGTAGAATCGAAAATATGTCTAGAGGGGGGTGATTAGACTACTTGACCAAATAAAAATCTAGCCTTTTCCCAATTTTAAGTCTTGGCAGATTTTAGCAACTTAGCAGAAGTCAAGCAATCAACCTACACATGCAATTCTAAGAGTATAGCTGCGGAATGTAAATCATTGCATATGAAGGTAAAGGGGAGGATTTTGGAGGGAGCAAATGCAATGTGGACACGGAGATTTTTGGCGTGGTTCCGATAGGTGGGGCTATCGTACATCCACGTTGATGGAGACTTCAACCCACGAAGGGTAACGGTTGCGCGAGTCCACGAAGGGCTCCACCCACGAAGGGTCCATGAAGAAGCAACCTTGTCTATCCCACCATGGCCATCGCCCACGAAGGACTTGCCTCACTTGGGTAGATCTTCACGAAGTAGGCGATCTCCTTGCCCTTACAAACTCCTTGGTTCAACTCCACAATCTTGACGGAGGCTCCCAAGTAACACCTAACCAATCTAGGAGACACCGCTCTCCAAAAGGTAGTAGATGGTGTGTTGATGATGAACTCCTTGCTCTTGTGCTTCAAATGATAGTCTCCCCAACACTCAACTCTCTCTCACAGATTTGGATATGGTGGAAAGATGATTTGAGTGGAAAGCAACTTGGGGAAGGCTAGAGATCAAGATTCTAGTGGTTGGATTGGAATGTCTTGGTCTCAACACATGTGTAGGTGGTTCTCTCTCAGAAAATGTATGCCGGAAGTGTAGGCACATTCTGATGGCTCTCTCACAAATGGAGAAGGGGGTGGAGGGGTATTTATAGCCTCCACACAAAATCTAACCGTTACACACAATTTACCAAACTCAGTGGGACCGAATAGTAAAACTTGGTCAGACCGATTCAGTTCAAAATGTGAACGTTAGGATTTTCGGTGGGACCGACGTGATCAACTCGGTGGGACCGATGTGCTAGGGTTAGGGCATAACTTGATCTTGGTGAGACTGATCACAAGAACTCGGTGGGACCGATTTCAGTAATAGGCAAACAGAGAGTTGGTCAGGCAAACTCGGTGGGACCGATCGCTCATTTCGGTTAGACTGAAACGTTACGAAAAGGAAACAGAGAGTTTGCAATCCCATCTCGGTTAGACCGAGATCCGTATCGGTGAGACCGAATTGATTAGGGTTTCTGGCTATGGCTATGTCAAGTGAACTCGGTGGCGCCGGATAGATCAAATCGGTGGGGCCGAGTTTGACTTTAGGTGTAGGACTTATGTCGAAATGAGAAAGTGGTTGAGGGCTTTTGGAGCATATCACTAAGCATTTTGAGCAAGCAAGCCATTAAGCAACACCTCATCCCCTTTTAATAGTATTGGCTTTTCCTGTGGACTCAATGTGATCTTGGATCACTAAAAAAGAAAATGTACAGTCTTGAGCTTTTGCCAATATAAGTTCTTAGCATTTTGAGGGGTCCACATCTCTAGTCCATGCCATGCCAATCATTGAACTTTCTGAAATGATCATCTTGAAAGAGTATTAGTTCAATGAGCTATATGTTGTTAAGAATTACCAAAACCACCCAGGGATTAGTTGCACTTTCAATCTCCCCCTTTTTGGTAATTGATGACAACATATAGATCAAAGCTTCGACAAATGATAATAAGAATGAAATACATCGTCGCTTTGAGAAGTATGTGATAAGCAAGAGCTCCCCCTAAATTTGTGCATTATTTAAAAATTTTCTTGTGAATGCAAATGCACAATCAATTAGGATCATGGGTTACTCTTCCATGTCACATACATCTTGGTGGAGCGCTCAAAATGATAGAATATGAAAATACACTCATCACCAAGACAAAGTGAATGATCATACATAAGAGATAGAGAATATCATCATCCAAGCAGGCAAACAAATAAGTAGCAAAAGAGGCAAAAAGAAGCAAAGCTCTCTCACTCGAAGCCTATGATCTATACACTTTCTCCCCCTTTGGCAACAAGTTACCAAAAAGCTTGAAAATGCATAGTGCTATGCGGCTCTCTAAGCTTGATCTTCGGGAGGTGGCATGGAGAGGAGTCCTGCAACAAATGCATCTGAAGAGGTTGTAGGAGCTGAAGTTGTAGCTCTAGTGTTTGTCATTGGCACTGCTGCAGACCTCTGTCTTCTGGGCACCCTTTGATAAGCATCAGTGGTGGTCTCGTCACTCCTATCCTCAAGCTCTTCTTGGATCTTCTCCACAGAAGTCTGAATCTCTGTCACCTTGACATCCAAGTCATGAAGTTTTGTCTCAAAAATTCTCTCAAGACTCTCTTGATTCTGAGTCAGGGTGGCCAATCCTTTCTCAATTCTCAAAGTAGCTTGAATGAGATAGCTAAGTTGATCTTGTTTAGACTTGAGAAAAACTTGAGATGCCTCTTCAACTCTTGGCATCTTGGCTGCCTTTTCTGCTTTTGCTTTTTTTCTCTTCTCTTGAGCCTCTACTGAAGTAGGATCTGTAGCATCCATGACAACTGTGTTGTCCTCAAAATCAGGCCTCAAGGGAAGGTGCTCTTTGTCCAACAAATATATGCCTTTGCCCATCTTGGAGTTGATGAGCATCTGAATGTGTGGAGCATACCCACATGATCTCTTTTGGTCTACTGCAGTTCTCTTGATGTTTCAACTATCAAGCTCATCACCTTGAATTTTTGTGGCACATCAAACAATAGAAGCAAGTTGATGGAGTGGCCTCTGATCATCATGTGATCTCCTGATTTGGGCAATAAGGTGTGCCTCAAAATGGTGTTTATGGTGGCCAGTCCAGACAACAGATAGTACACTGAGCCTAGCTTGTGAGTTTCCAAGGCCTTGTCAGGTATCTCCTTGTACATGTTGGCCATGGAGTTGTGATCTTTCTTGCGCTTTGCATAGACATCAGTGTCATCCTCTTGCTCTTCAGGGGCATTGATAAGCTTGGCCCATTCTGCAATAGTTGACTGGTACCTTGTACCCTCAGACATCCAAACAATTCTTCCATCTGGGTAGAAGTGAGCTGTTGAATAAAACTGCATGATAAGCTCATCATTCCACTTGGTTAATTTTGGACCCACAAAGGTGTCAACTTCATTGAGTCTGAAGCTCTCATGTACTCCAGGGAAGTGGTCTTCATTTTCATCAATGTATTCCCAATCAACCCATCTCATGTCACTGACTATGGGCTTCTTATCCAATAGAATTGTCTCATAAAAGTCCTGCTGTTCCTTGGTGTGAAATCTGTAGTCCACAGCAGTTTTTCTCCTTGCAGCATAGGGGTCTGATTGTCTCCACAATCTGAGACATGCATCCTTTCTTTCCTTCATGTTTTCAGCTACTGGATGATTATCATCATGATCAGGGATCTTTGGCTTCAACTTTCTGAGCACTTGGGCTTCCTCTTCTTCTTCCATTTCAGGCACTGGGGCCTTGTTCTTTTTTGCAGCAGGTATGTTTTTGGTGCTTCTCTTTGGTGCAGTCTTAGAGGCTTGAGCAGCAGCTTTGGGGGTAGTCTTGGGCTTTGATGGAGCAGCCCTAGACTTGATGGCATCCCCCATCAGCTTCTGAGCTTTAGGTGCTAGTGCAGCATCCTCTTCTTCATCCTCAGCATCTGAGTTTCTCTTTCTCCTTGTCCTGGTAGCTGCTTTGGGCAAGTTGCTTGGGGTGCTTCTGCTACCATCATCATAGCTGCCAGAGGGACTAGTGCCCTCACTCATGCTAACTTGCTCCTCAGACTTATTCTGGCTGTCGCTTTGATCTGACATAGCTGACACTGCAAACTGACCCTGAAAGCTAACCCTGTGAATAGATGTAGTTTGGATAGAGTGGATGAGCATCACAAAGTGCAGAGATTTTGTAAAACAATTGAGTCAAAAACTTAGTTTTAGTTTTCTACAGAAAGCATTTCGGATCTACCGATTTGTTAAACTCGGTGACACCGACGCAACATAAGAGTCTAAACTAGTGGAATCGGTCAGACCGAGACACAGTTCGGTGACTCCGAGATTGCTAGAGTTTCACTGAGAGTTGAACTCGGTCGCACCGATTCGTAAGTTTTGGTCAGACCGAAAATTACAAGTGCAATGGCCTAGGACAAATCGGTGAGACCGATTTCTACAACTCGGTCAGTCCGAGATGAGTTTGGCGGAAACTTAACCCTAAATTTTCGAATCAAAACTAATCTAAAGGAAGTTTTTGCTGGATAGAGTAATCTCATACGTGGTAAGAATCATGGCATTGACCTAAGTGCAGGAATCGGAGGTAAAGATTGCACATAGGGGTCGAGTTCATACCCTAACTCGGCGGTGAACTCGCTACGGCGGCAACGGCGGCGAAGATTCCCGTTGACGGCAGCGGAGACCAGTGGCTGGAGGTCACTGGTGATTAGGAGACGATCCGGAGACTCGAGTCGGCAGAGCAGGATATGCGCGGGTGAAGGGTTTTTGGAGAAATTTCCAAAATTTGACCCGTGGGTATTTATATCCTGACCCTGTCGGTGTGACCGAGTGGATTGACTCGGTGGCACCAAGATGCAGAATCGCAAGCGGTTACTGCAACTCGGTGTGACCGAATTGCTCAAATCGGTTGCACCGAGATTGAAAACCTAGATCAACTCAATGAACTCGGTATGACCGAATGGAAAGAATCGGTCAGACCGAAATACAGTGAGAAGTTTTGGAAGTTTAAGTCTATGACGAATCGGTGGCTCCGAGTGCTCCTCACCTAGAGGGTTCGAATATGACTTGATCAAACTTTGTGATGTAGCAAGAATAGAGTTTGAGACGAGAAAAGCATAGATAGCTAGAGGAAGTTCTTAGGCATTCCTGTCCATCCATTTGGCAAAAGAAAAAGAGCCAAACAATCAAAGCAACAAATGGATGTCCTCGAATAAAAAATGTGCAATCAACATGCTCACACAATAAGATAGCAAATGAAATATGTGGCAAAGCATGCACAAACACTCTAGAATCTATCAAGCATTTGGCGATGACTAGGTCATCTATATATGAGTATATTGACTTAGGAGTCAAATGAGAACATTTGATCATAGGTCATACTCATCGTTTAAGCACAAGTGCGGTTACCACTTTTACATAAAGCATTGTTGTGTTCACACCATTAGAGTTGCTTTAGCTCAATCCTTAGAATAAAGCTCCCCCTAGATGTGATGTCCACCCTAAGAGGGATGAACTAACCTTGGGTTTTGTCGATGATGACTTCATGTAGATGTTGAAGATGTGGATGCTCAATGTTGATGTAGATCATTTGGAGCAATCCATTGGAGTGAGTTGCACTTTCAATACCTACATGGGTTAGTCCCACAAGGAACAAGCAAGGATATCCATAGACATAGAGTGAAGTACACACAAGATGATGTCCATGAAAGCATTAGGTTACCTTGTCCTTTGACTTACCAACAAGAGGGTTTGTGACTCCTTGAACTAGTGCAAGATGTGGAAGTTGATTGCACTTGTCCTTGCCAATGTGAATGTGAGTGAAGTATGTTGGCGGAGTCACCCTCAAGAACTCTCTAGTTCTTCTTCTTCGGGATCCACACCATCTTGATGGGAATCCTTGGGGTTGTAGATGAACTTGATGAAGTAGAACTTGATGTAGTCTTGGGAACCCACTTGACCAAGGCCTTTGGAGCTTCTTCAAATGCATCAATCTCTTCTTGAAGCTTGTCCTTGCCTTTTAGCTTGTGGTCTTGTGGTGGAAGATCATCTTGAGCTTGTGTCCCCTCGAAGGAAGTAGGGTCATACTTCCCTTGTTGAGGAACAAACTTCGTCTTGGGGTATTGATCTTCTTCCCACTCAACTCCATTGGCATTGGACTTTCGTTCAAAACCAACACCTTGATTCTTCTGGTGCCTTCCTTGCTTGCGTACAATTTCCTCAAATTGCTTACTTCCGGCAAGGCTCTTGTAAACACCTTTCTCTATAATTCCCTTCAATAAGCTATTTTCTTGCTCAAGTGTAACTTGGCTAAGAGAATCATTAGTGGAATCAAGAGAACTACTAGAAGCAACAATATTGGATTTAGCATGATTATTGTTACTATTAGAAGAAGAATCTTTCTTACTCTTGTTGCTAGATTTTACTTGTGGCATGTAAGTAGACAAGATTAAACGCTTGGCAATGTAAGAAGAACTTTTCTTCCGAAGATCATCATTGATGGCTTTTAAGAACTCATGCTCTTGCTCTAGATTGAGCTTTTCAAAGCGTAGCTTCTCATGAGTCTTTAAAAGTTCTCAATGATCTTCTAAAGTAGTTTCATGAACTAACTTAAGAGTGTTTAGTTCTTTAGTTAGACGCTCAATCTCCTCCTTATCATTGTCATTCGTTTTATCTTGATTAGCATGATTAATAGCAACTTCATCATAGTTTTCATCATTAGAGTTGTCAACAAGTAAATCATCATCTCCTAGCAAATCATCTTCATCACTATTGAAATCAACATACTCAGGGTGTGATACCTTTGGGCCTTTAGCCATGAAGCATCTTCCAATTCCTTCACTTGGTGAATCAAATATGTCATAGGAGTTGGTTGACACAAGTGCTAGACCGGCAACACCTTCATCTTGAGTATATTCAGAGTCGGAGTGATAACTTCTCTCGGAGTAGTGGTCGGAGTCGGAACCGGATACCCATTCACCAACATGAGCTTGATGTCTTCGTCTTGTGTAGCTCTTTGATGACTTGTCCTTCCTTTCCGAGTCCTTGCTTCTGCGAGAGGGTCTTCGTTCATAACGATCATCTCTACTCCTTCTCTCTCTTGGAGGTGATTCTTCTCTTCTACTTCTTCTCTTAGGTGAGTCTTCCCTTCTTTTGTGTGGGGCCGTACACTCATTCGAGTAGTGTCTGGGTCTTCCACAATTATAGCAATTTCACTCACGACTAGAAGATCTTTTGTCATTGTAGGACCTTGACTTGGAACTTCTTTCTTCGCTTCTACTCTTGTAGAACTTGTTGAAGTTCTTCACAATTAGGCTCAATTCATCATTGAAGGCTTGTTTCTCACTTGATGATGTAGGAGCATCACATGAGGCTTTCTAAGCACCACTAGGCTTGTTGTGAAGCTCCTCTTTATCTTTGAGTGACATCTCATGAGCAACAATTCTTCCAGTGACTTCGGCTGGTTTGAGATCTTTGTAATTGGGCATCATTTGGATCAAAGTGCACACGGTATCATATTTTCCATCCAAGGCTCTTAGGATCTTCTTGATGATGAATCTATCGGTCATCTCTTCACTTCCTAAGCCGGCAATCTCATTTGTCATGAGAGCAAGCCTAGAGTACATTTCAGCGACACCTTCACCATCCTTCATTTTGAACTTGTCAAGCTGACTTTGAAGCACATCCAATTTTGATTCCTTGACGGAGTCGGTACCTTCGTGCATATCAATCAAAGTATCCCAAATTTCCTTTGCATTCTCAAGATGGCTGATTTTGTTGAATTCTTCGGGGCACAATCCATTGAAGAGGATATCGCAAGCTTGAGCGTTGTATTGCAACATCTTCAATTCTTCAGCGGTAGCTTCACGGTTCGGTTCTCTCCCATCAAAGAATTCACCTTGCAAACCAATGCACACAATAGCCCAAACGGCGGAGTTATGTCCAAGAATATGCATTTTCATCTTATGCTTCCAACTAGCAAAATTAGTTCCATCAAAGTAAGGACCTCTACGGTGGTAATTTCCCTCGCTAGACGCCATACTCTCCTAGGTTGTGAAACCAAGGCTATGATCACCAAAGCTATAGAAATCAAGGCAGATGGAGACCAAGCTCTGATACCACTTGTAGGATCGAAAGTATGTCTAGAGGGGGGGTGATTAGACTACTTGGCCAAATAAAAATCTAGCCTTTTCCCAATTTTAAGTCTTGGCAGATTTTAGCAACTTAGCACAAGTCAAGCAATCAACCTACACATGCAATTCTAAGAGTATAGCAGCGGAATGTAAATCATTGCATATAAAGGTAAAGGAGAGGAGTTTGGAGGGAGCAAACGCAATGTGGACACGGAGATTTTTGGCGTGGTTCCGATAGGTGGTGCTATCGTACATCCACGTTGATGGAGACTTCAACCCACGAAGGGTAACGGTTGCGCGAGTCCACGGAGGGGTCCACCCACGAAGGGTCCACGAAGAAGCAACCTTGTCTATCCCACCATGGCCATCACCCACGAAGGACTTGCCTCACTTGGGTAGGTCTTCACGAAGTAGGCGATCTCCTTGCCCTTACAAACTCCTTGGTTCAACACCACAATCTTGACGGAGGCTCCCAAGTAACACCTAACCAATCTAGGAGACACCACTCTCCAAAAGGTAATAGATGGTGTGTTGATGATGAACTCCTTGCTCTTGTGCTTCAAATGATAGTCTCCCCAACACGCAACTCTCTCTCACAGATTTGGATATGGTGGAAAGATGATTTGAGTGGAAAGCAACTTGGGGAAGGATAGAGATCAAGATTCTAGTGGTTGGATTGGAATGTCTTGGTCTCAACACATGAGTAGGTGGTTCTCTCTCAGAAAATGTATGCTAGAAGTGTAGGCACGTTCTGATGGCTCTCTCACAAATGGAGAAGGGGGTGGAGGGGTATTTATAGCCTCCACACAACATCTAACCGTTACACACAATTTACCAAACTCGGTGGGACCAAATAGTAAAACTTGGTCAGACCGATTAAGTTCAAAATGTGAACGTTAGGATTTTTGGTGGGACCGATGTGATCAACTCGGTGGGACCAATGTGCTAGGGTTAGGGCATAACTTGATCTCGGTGAGAACGATCACATGAACTCGGTGGGACCGATTTCAGTAATAGGCAAACAGCGAGTTGGTCAGGCAAACTCGGTGGGACCAATCGCTCATTTCGGTTAGACCGAAACATTACGAAAAGGAAACAGAGAGTTTGCAATCCCATCTCGGTGAGACCGAGATCTGTATCGGTGAGACCGAATTTATTAATGTTTCTGGCTATGGCTATGTCAAGTGAACTCGGTGGCGCTGGATAGATCAAATCGGTGGGGCCGAGTTTGACTTTAGGTGTAGGACATATGTGGAAATGAGAAAGTGGTTGAGGGCTTTTGGAGCATATCACTAAGCATTTTGAGCAAGCAAGCCATTAAGCAACACCTCACCCCCTTTTAATAGTATTGGCTTTTCCTATGGACTCAATGTGATCTTGGATCACTAAAAAACAAAATGTAGAGTCTTGAGCTTTTGCCAATATAAGTCCTTAGCATTTTGAGGGGTCCACATCTCTAGTCCATGCCATGCCAATCATTGAACTTTCTGAAATGATCATCTTGAAAGAGTATTAGTTCAATGAGCTATATGTTGTTAATAATTACCAAAACCACCCAGGGATTAGTTGCACTTTCACTACTTCGCCCGTCTTGCTGGATCAAGAAGGCGAGGACGTCATCAAGCTGAACATGTGCTGAACGCGGAGGTGCTGTATGTTCGGTACTTGATCGGTTGGATCGCGAAGAAGTTCGACTACATCAACCGCGTTACTAAACGCTTCCGCTTACGGTCTACGAGGGTACGTAGACACACTCTCCCCTCTCGTTGCTATGCATCTCCATGGATAGATCTTGCGTGTGCGTAGAATTTTTTTTGTTTTCCATGTAATGTTTCCCAACAGTGGCATCCGGGTCAGGTCTATGCGTAGATGATATGCACGAGTAGAACACAAAGAGTTGTGGGCGGTGATAGTCATACTGCTTACCACCAACATCTTATTTTGATTCGGCGGTATTGTCGGATGAAGTGGCCCGGACCGACCTTACATGTCCACGCACATGAGACCAGTTCCACCGACTAACATGCAATTTGTTTTGCATAAAGGTGGCTAGCGGGTGTCTGTTTCTCCTACTTTAGTTGAATCGAATTTGACTACGGCCGGTCCTTGAAGAAGGTTAAAACAACAAACTTGATAAATCACCGTTATGGTTTTTGCCGTAGGTAAGAACGGTTCTTGCTAGAAGCCCGTAGCAGCCACGTAAAACTTGCAACAACAAAGTAGAGGACGTCTAACTTGTTTTTGCAAGGCATGTTGTGATGTGATATGGTCAAGACGTGATGTGATATACGTTGTTGTATGAGATGATCATGTTTTGTAATATCAACAACCGGCAGGAGCCTTAGGGTTGTCTCTTAATTATTGTATGAAATGCAAGAGCCATGTAATTGCTTTACTTTATCGCTATGCATTAGCAATAGTTGTAGAAGCAATAGTTGGTGAGACGACCCCGACGCAATGATGGAGATCAAGGTGTCGAGCCGGTGACGATGGAGATCATGACGATGCTTTGGAGATGGAGATCAAAAGCACAATATGATGATGGCCATATCATGTCACATATTTTTATTGCATGTGATGTTTATCCTTTATGCATCTTATTTTGCTTAGAACGGCGGTAGCATTATAAGATGATCCCTTCACTAAATTTCAAGATAAAAGTGTTCTCCCCGAGTATGCACCATTGCTAAAGTTCGTCGTTTCGAAGCACCTCGTGATGATCGGGTGTGATAGACTCTATGTTCGCATACAACAGGTGTAAGCCAGTTTTACACAAGTAGAATACTTGGGTTAAACTTGATGAGCCTAGCATATACAAACATGGTCTCGGAACACTAGAGATCGAAAGGTCAAACGTGAGTCATATAGTAGATATGATCAACATAGAGATGTTCATCATTAATGACTACCCCATCTCACATGATGATCGGACATGGGTGAGTTGATTTACATCATGTATCACTTAAATTACTTGAGGGATGTTAATTTAAGTGGGAGTTCATTAGTAATTTGATTAATTGAACTTAAATTTATCATGAACTTAGTCTTAATAGTTTTTGCATATCTATGTTGTAGATCAATAGCTCGCAATATAGCTCCCCTATTTTTTGATATGTTCCTAGAGAAAACTCAGTTGAAAGATGATAGTAGCAATGATGCGGGTTGGGTCCATGATCTGAAGATTATCCTCATTGCTGCACAGAAGAATTATTTCCTTGATGCACCGCTAGGTGAAAGACCTATTGCAGGAGCAGATGCAGACGTTATGAACGTTTGGCAAGCTCGATATGATGACTACTTAATAGTTTAGTGCGCCATGCTTTACGGCTTAGAACCAGGACTTCAAAAATCTTTTGAACGCCACAGAGCATATGAGATGTTCCAAGAGCTGAAATTGGTATTTCAAACTCATGCCCGTGTCGAGAGGTTTGAGACCTCTGACAAGTACTTTGCCTACAAGATGGAGGAGAATAGCTTAGCCAGTGAGCATGAACTCAGAATGCCTGGGTACTACAATCGCTTGAATCAAGTGGGAGTTAATCTTCCAGATAAGATAGTGATTGACAGAGTTCTCTAGTCACTATAACCAAGCTACTAGAACTTCGTGATGAACTATAATATGCAAGGGATGACGAAAACAATTCCCGAGCTCTTCGCGATGCTGAAATCGACGAAGGTAGAAATCAAGAAAGAGCATCAAGTGTTGATGGTTAACAAGACCACTAGTTTCAAGAAAAAGGGCAAAGGGAAAGAAAGGGAACTTCAAGAAGAATGGCAAGCAAGTTGCCACTCCCGTGAAGAAGCCCAAAGCTGGACCTAAGCCTGAAACTGAGTGCTTCTACTGCAAAGGGAATGGTCACTGGAAGCAAAACTGCCCCAAATACTTGGCGAATAAGGATGGCGAAGTGAACAAAGGTATATTTGATATACATGTTATTTATGTACCTTACTAGTATTCATAGTAGCCCCTGGGTATTTGATACTGGTTCAGTTGCTAAGATTAGTAACTCGAAACAGGAGTTGCAGAATAAACAGAGACTAGTTAAGGGCAAGGTGACGATGTGTGTTGGAAGTGATTCCAAGGTTGATACGATCACCATCGCACACTGTCTCTACCTTCGGGATTAGTGTTGAGCCTAAATAAATGTTATTTGGTGTTTGCGTTGAGCATGAACAAGATTAGATCGTGTTTATTGCAATACGGTTATTCATTTAAGTGAGAGAATATTTTTTGTTCTGTTTACATGAATAAAACCTTCTATGGTCATACACCCAATGTAAATGGTTTATTGAATCTCGATCGTAGTGATGCACATATTCATAATATTGATGCCAAAAGATACAAAGTTGATAATGATAGTGCAACATACTTGTGGCACTGCCGTTTAGGTCATATTGGTGTAAAGCGCATGAAGAAACTCCATGCGGATGTACTTTTGGAGTCACTTGATTATGAATCATTTGATACTTGCGAACCATGCCTCATGGGCAAGATGACTAAAACTTCGTTCTCCGAAACAATGGAGCGAGCTAATGACTTATTGGAAATAATGCATACCGATGTATGTGGTCCGATGAGTGTTGAAGCACGCGGCGGGTATCATTATTTTCTAACCTTCACAGGTGATTTAAGTAAGTATGGGTATATCTACTTGATGAAACACAACTCTGAAACATTTGAAAAGTTCAACGAATTTCAGAGTGAAGTGGAGAATCATCGTAACAAGAAAATAAAGTTTCTACGATCTGATCGTGGAGGTGAATATTTGAGTTACGAGTTTGGCCTTCATTTAAAACAATGTGGAATTGTTTCACAACTCACGCCACCTGGAACACCACAGTGTAATGGTGTGTCCGAACATCATGACCGTACTTTATTGGATATGGTGCGTTCTATGATGTCTCTTACCGATTTACCACTGTCATTTTGGGGTTATGCATTAGAGACAGTCGCATTCACGTTAAATAAGGGCACCATCTAAATCCGTTGAGACGACACCGTATGAACTATGGTTTGGCAAGAAACCTAAGCTGTCGTTTCTTAAAGTTTGGGGATGCGACGCTTATGTAAAAAGGCTTTAGCCTGATAAGCTTGAACCCAAATCGGAGAAGTGCGTCTTCATAGGATACCCTAAGGAAACTATTGGGTACACCTTCTACCACAGATTCGAAGGCAAGATCTTTGTTGCAAAGAATGGGTCCTTTCTAGAGAAGGAGTTTCTCTCGAAAGAAGTGAGTGGGAGGAAATTAGAACTTGATGAGGTAATTGTACCTTCTCTCGAATTGGAAAGTAGCACATCAGAGAAAACCGTTCCCGTGATGCCTACACCAACTAGAGAGGAAGCTAATGATTATGATCATGAAACTTCGGATCAAGTTACTACTGGACCTCGTAGATCGACCAGAGCACGATACGCACCAGAGTGGTATGGTAATCCTGTCCTGGAAGTTATGTTATTAGACCATGGCGAACCTACGAACTATGAAGAAGCTATGATGAGCCCAGATTCTGATAAATGGCTTGAAGCCATGAAATCTGAGATAGGATCCATGTATGATAACAAAGTATGGACATTGGTGGACTTGCCCGATGATCGGCAAGCCATTGAGAATAAATGGATCTTCAAGAAGAAGACTGACGATGATGGTAATGTTACTGTCTACAAAGCTCGACTTGTCGCAAAAGGTTTTCGACAAGTTCAAGTGGTTGACTACGATGAGACTTTCTCACCCGTAGCGATGCTTAAGTCTGTCTGAATCATGTTAGCAATTGCCGCATTTTATAATTATGAAATCTGGCAAATGGATGTCAAAACTGCATTCCTTAATGGATTTCTTAAAGAAGAGTTGTATATGATACAACCAGAAAGATTTTGTCGATCCTAAAGGTGCTAACAAAGTGTGCAAGCTCCAGCGATCCATCTATGGACTGGTGCAAGCATCTCGGAGTTGGAATATACACTTTGATGAGGTGATCAAAGCATATGGTTTTATACAGACTGACGGTTAAGCCTGTATTTACAAGAAAGTGAGTGGGAGCTCTGTAGCATTTCTAATATTATATGTGGATGACATATTGTTGATTGGAAATGATATAGAATTTCTGGATAGCATAAAAGGATACATGAATAAGAATTTTTCAATGAAAGACCTCAGTGAAGCTGCTGATATATTGGGCATCAAGATCTATAGGGATAGATCAAGAGGCTTAATAGGACTTTCACATAGCACATACCTTGGCAAAGTTTTGAAGAAGTTAAAAATAGATCAGACAAAGAAAGGGTTCTTGCCTGTGTTGCAAGGTGTGAAGTTGAGTAAGACTCAAAACCCGACCATGGCAGAAGATAGAGAGAGAATGAAAGTCATTCCCTATGCTTCAGCCATAGGTTCTATAAAGTATGCCATGCTGTGTACCAAACCTGTTGTGTACCTTGCCATGAGTTTGGCAAGGGGGTACAATAGTGATCCAGGAGTAGATCATTGGACAGCGGTCAAAATTATCCTTAGTTACCTAAGAGAACTAAGGAGACATTTCTCGGTTATGGAGGTAATAAAGAGTTCGTCGTAAAGGGTTACGTCGATGCAAGCTTTGACGCCGATTCGGATGACTCTGAGTCTCAATCTGGATACATATTGAAAGTGGGAGCAATTAGCTAGAGTAGCTCCATACAGAGCTTTATAGACATAGAAATTTGCAAAATACGTACGGATCTGAATGTGACAGACCCGTTGACTAAACTTATCTCACAAGCAAAACATGATCACACCTTAGTACTCTTTGGGTGTTAATCACATGGCGATGTGAACTAGATTATTGACTTTAGTAAACTCTTTGGGTGTTGGTCACATGGCGATGTGAACTATGGGTGTTAAATCACATGGTGATGTGAACTAGATTATTGACTCTAGTGCAAGTGGGAGACTGATGGAAATATGCCCTAGAGGCAATAATAAAATGGTTATTATTATATTTCCTTAATCATGATAAAGGTTTATTATTCATGCTAGAATTGTATTGACCGGAAACTTAAATACATGTGTGGATACATAAACAAATACCGTGTCCCTAGTGAGCCTCTACTAGACTAGCTCGTTGATCAAAATATGGTTAAGGTTTCCTAACCATAGACATGAGTTGTCATTTGATAACGGGAATGATGTGATGGACAAGACCCATCCGTTAGCTTAGCATATGATCGTTCAGTTTATTGCTATTGCTTTCTTAATGCCAAATACATATTCCTTCGACTATGAGATCATGCAACTCCCGGATACCGCAGGAATACCTTGTGTGCTATCAAATGTCACAACGTAACTGGGTGATCATAAAGATGCTCTACAGGTATCTCCGAAGGTATCTGTTGAGTTGGCATGGATCGAGATTAGGATTTGTCACTCCGAGCATCGGAGAGGTATCTCTGAGCCCTCTCGGTAATACACATCATAAGCTTGCAAGCAAATGACTAAGGAGTTAGTTACGAGGTGATGTATTACGGAATGAGTAAAGAGACTTGCCGGTAATGAGATTGAACTAGGTATGGAGATACCGACGATCGAATCTCGGGCAAGTAACATACCGATGGACAAAGGGAATTACGTATGTTGTCATAAAGGTTTGACCGATAAAGATCTTCGTAGAATATGTAGGAACCAACATGGGCATCCAGGTCCCGTTGTTGGTTATTGACCGGAGAGGTGTCTTGATCATGTCTACATCATTCTCGAACCCGTAGGGTCCGCAGGCTTAACGTTCATTGGTGATATAGTATTATATGAGTTATGTGAATTTGTGACCGAATGTTGTTCGGAGTCCCGGATGAGATCACGGACATGATGAGGAGCTCCAGAATGGTCCGGAGGTAAAGATTTACATATAGGACGATGCTATTTGGACACCGAAAATGTTTCGAAATGTATTGGGTATGCATCTGAGTGCCGGAAGGGGTTCCGGGAGGCCACCGGTAAGTGGTGGGCCTTATGGGCCAAAAGGGGGAAGCACACCAGCCCACAAGGGGGCTGGTGCACCCCTCCACCCTTGCCCACGCACCAAAGGAGGGAGGGAAGGAAGTGGGAGGCGCCCCAAAAGCAGCCAGCCCGCCTTTCCTTCCCCCCATGCACAAATATTGAAGGAGGGATTCGGCCAGGGCAGGCGCCCTAGGGCAGCCGCCGGCCACTTGAGGCGCCCTAGGGGCTGCCTCCCCTCCCCCCCCCCACCTATATATATGAGAGGAGGGAGAGGGGCAAGACACACCACGATTCCCTAGCCGTGTGCGGCGCCCCTCTCCCTCGAGTTCGTCCTCGGTCATATTTTCGTAGTGCTTGGCGAAGCCCTGCGGAGATAGTTACATCACCACCGTCACCATGCCGTCGTGCTGCCAGAAATCATCTAGTACTTCGCCCGTCTTGCTGGATCAAGAAGGCGAGGACATCATCGAGCTGAACGTGTGCTGAACGGGGAGGTGTCGTACGTTCGGTACTTGATCGGTTGGATCGCGAAGAAGTTCGACTACATGAACCGCGTTACTAAACGCTTCCGCTTATGGTCTACGAGGGTACGTAGACACACTCTCCCCTCTCGTTACTATGCATCTCCATGGATAGATCTTGCGTGTGCGTAGAAATTTTTTTGTTTTCCATGCAACGTTTCCCAACACATCCATACATAGCATACAAATTAAGTCTAGTACAACAATGTCTCAAATTCGACTTTTCATGAACGGATCATGTCGTTCCACACAAACTCGCCCTTCAGCTTCATCCAGCAGTGTGTGCACGTAAATGGCCGTCCTTCTGTCCTATGGTACACCACGATGGCGTGTGCGGGCTACATATAATGTGTAGACTAACATTGAGTGAATGAATTAATCAACAAGTTGAGTAAGAGGAAGTAAAACTTACGATCTCGTCCATGTCTGTGTGCAATGGCCACCTTGCCTCGAGCTGACTAACCAAGTTGCAAAACTTGATGACGCTGATCTAGATAGCGTGCCAGCGATACGATAACGATGTCACATTGCGTGGTTGAATGATGTACATGTCGTAGGGTGCAATGTGCTTTCGTGCATGAAACTTTTCATGCACTTACTCCCAGAAGGGCTCCCCTCCACTCCTACCTATGAAATTCATGGATACGGCCAGCCACACATCGCACAACAACTCATCCTCCATGGCCGAGTAGCTCACCATCCTTTGTACTCTAAAAAATGACATATCATTTGAAAATAAGCTCAGTGGCATTTCACCTAACACCTGTCAGGCGTGGTGTCCTCAATGGAGGTCATTGACAGGGGGCGGAGTGTACCTGGGTACAAACGGCTCCAGGGTGGAAAGCTCCGTCGGAACGGCGAGCGGGCACGTCGGTGCTGGTTGTGGAAGTCCGGCAATGCCTCTGTGGCCACCAGAGACGAACAGCACCAGCGATGGAGGTGGATGGCGTATATGCAAAGTAAGGGGGAGAAGGGGCGGAGTGGAAGGAAATAGGACCGGGAGGAGGGATTGGGTGGGCCGCGGGTGTCGGATTCCCATGTTTTGGGTGTCCGGACTTCCGAAAACCTCCCACACTTTTGTCTCCAATTTGCGGGAGAAATCGCATCAGGGCCGCCCCACGGACCGATACAGGTCAGCGTTGGATGGCTTCCGCGGTCCAAATAGCACGATCCGGATGGTTGCGGGAGGTTTGTGGGTCCGCCTTGGAGATGCCCTAAGGACCCTTTTTTGTGTGGAAGAAGGCGGTTTCACGGGAATCACAACATTTTGGGCTAAGCTCGCGTGATCAAGCCTTTCCTAGCTACTTGTGCAGTCACGGTGATGGGATGTTTTGGGCATGCTCGTACCTGAATGTTTTGTTAGGGCTTCTCCAATGGCAACCCGCAAATTTCCCCCCGCAGCCGTCCGTGGACAGGGGGGACTAGTCCGCGGACGCGGATGAAGGAGGACGCCATCCAACCGTAGTTGCATACATTCGGCCTTCCTCATTTTTTTAAGTCTGCACGATCAAATAGCCACATACAAAGTGTACAGACGTTTAAATAGCTGCATGCAGCAGTAGTTCAAATTTTAAAAAGTTCAAATATTACATCCCAAGACTGTTTCCCCCTTTGACCGCCCACTCATGCTCAATCAGATCTGCCTTCAGCTGCTCATGAGTTAGTTGATGCTGAATTTGTTCATGTAATAGAATAAACTCTTCAAATGTGGCCGGATTCTGGTCTGAAAGTTGGATAAGATCACCCATATTCTTAAATTCTAGAGCTGCGGCATCATCGTCACCCTCATCCTCGACGATCATGTTGTGCATGATCACACAACAAGTCATCGCCTCCCACAAGGTCTCCGGATCCCATTATTTAGCACATCTACGAACAACTGCAAAACAGGCATGCAGAACTCCAAATGCCCTCTCGACATCCTTTCTAGCTGCTTCTTGTCTTTGGGTAAAGTGAGCCTTTTTCTGGCCAACTGGGTTAGAGATGGTGCTTATAAAGGTAGCCCATGAAGGATAGATACGATCAACCAGATAGTAGCCCATATTGTACTCATGTCCATTGACAGTATAATGGCAAGGAGGAGCTTTTCCTTTAGCCAGCCTCGCAAACAACGGTGATCGATGCAGCACATTGATGTCATTGTGAGACCCGGGCATGCCAGACAAAGCGTGCCAAATCCAAAGATCTTGTGATGCAACTGCCTCAAGAATTCTGGTGGGCTTCTTAACATGACCTTGATATTGCCCTTGTAAAGCCTTCGGGCAGTTCTTCCACTTGCAATGCATGTAGTCAAGAGATCCAAGCAAACCTGGCCACCCTCTTGCTTCTGAGATTGCCAAGAGCCTCTCTGTGTCTGCCACAGTTGGTTCTCTCAGGTACTGAGGTCCGAACATCTGGACCATTGTAGTTACAAACCTGACCATGGCATCTCTGCATGTGCTCTCAGACATTCGTAGGTACTCGTCCCACAAATTAGCGGTCGTGCCATATGCAAGCATTCAGAGAGCGGCCGTGTACTTCTGGTAACAAGAGAACCCAATCGTTCCCATGACGTCCTTCTTCAGGATGAAGTAGTCATCATAGGACTGGACGCCGTGATACAAATGATCGAAGACAGCCTTGCACATCCGAAAACGCCGACGAAAATGGTCAGTGAAGCGTGCATCAGGGGCAAAGTAGTCAGCCATCAGTGCCAAATGGCCACACGCCCTGTTGCGGTTAAGCACTCGATGAGCCTTGATCGAGCCCTTGAAGTTTAGAACATGCTCCTTCGCACGCTCCGTGTCTTCAAGGGCCGCCTGCATCATCGCGGTCTCATCAGAGTACTCCTCCTTGTCCGACGACCCATCTGACGACTCAATATACTGATCATAGTTGTAGTCCAAATGGGAATCCATTCCTAGAAAAGAAGGGAAAACATTTTTAGCTCCGTCAATTCATCGAACAGTTGCCGGCCATGGTGAGTATAGCAGCGGATGGTACCCGGCGAGGCGGTCGGAGGGTTGAACGGCGACAGAGGAGAAGCAGGGTGGAGCCCTGCTAGAGCGCTGGAGGTGACAGAGACGTAGATTTCCGGCAGGGTGTGGCGTGGAGTCCAGGGTGGTGGAGCGGCGGCCAAGGAAAAAGTGAAAGAAGGAAGAAGAGAAAATGGGGAGGATGGAAGCGCGGGTCCAGGAAGGGTTTTGGATGGGCCGAGGGTGTCGGAGTCCTACGTGTCTGATATCCGGACTCCCGTAAATCTCCCCCACTTTTGTCTTCGATTTGTGGGGGAAAACGCGTCCAGACCACCTCGTGGACCGATACAGGCCCGCATTGGATGGCTTCGGCGGTCCGGACGGATGCGGGCCATTTGGCGGTCCGCCTTGGAGACGCCCTTACCAGCATATAGTCCCAACTCCCAAACGTTAGCTACCCTTCGTCGGGTGCACCTTTTGTTTAGGCGGGCCATGCATGTGTGATATTATAATCTAAGTGCATCTCTAACCAATCCATTATAATTTAGCCCCTCAAGCGACCTCTTAACCTTAACTCCTTATATTTGAAAAGTTAAATAAAATTGGTTCCAGGCTGAACTCTTAAACTAAACTCTCTAAATCTTTTTTCCAATGAATTCAATTCAAACTACTTGATTCAAACACAAATGTAGAACAATTCAATACATTGCATAACATGAACATAAATGACTCCAATCGAACAAAATAAAACTACTACTAGTATATTAAAAACTAAATTGCAGGAGCACTCTGTATTTTCCCAAATAAATTGTGTCACTCTGTATTTTCATTGGTTCCTATTATATGAAATTACGGGAGCAACCTGCCCTCCGACAAGGTTCTATCAAAAAAACTAAATAATGAATAACTTAATCTTCTTCGGCCATGAGATTCACATGATCCATGCCGTCGGAGTCGCTATACAAAAGATCGATCACTTTCGGTCCTGCCTCATCGTCAACCCCCCGCCCCACTGGAAGGCCTGCCCTCATCGACAATATTCCTTTAGAGGTCGTAGAATTGGAACTCCTTGGCGACGAGCTCCGGGTGACCTTCTCGGTGGTCGGCCATGTAGGGCTCGTCAGTGTGAGCGACCTCGATCTGCTCAAAGGCCTCCCAATTCTCCCACACTTTGCAGCGGGAGACCACTCAGGAATGGATGACGATGAAATCCAAGACGGTGCCGCTACTAAGGGGAAAATTTATATTCACCCGGGTGTTGTGGAAGCATACCACCATCATGTCATAGACGCAAGCCGCCTGCTCCGCCTATTGGAATGAGCCAAGATCCAGTGTCGCTTTCCCGTGTCCCGATCCTTAATCTCTGGCACCCACGGCCCCCATGGCTATTGTCACACGCCGTGGTACTTCTTCTTCATCGACGGTGACACCAGTAGGATGGACATGGATCTGAAGCTTGGGGCGCCGGTGCGTCCTCGGGGCGGCTGCGCGGCCTCGTTTCGGTCGCAACATCGATCCGACGGTGGCCCCCTGCGTCGATTCAGTGATGGTGACTTCCGACAGCTGGCCTGGCCATTCGAGGTGACAGGGGCGGCGGCTGTTGATTGGAAGATAGGTGGGGGGTGGACTCGGGGCCTGTGGTGTGGCCATTGGTGCAAGCGAGGGCGAGGTCCGGCGCATGAGGAAGGGCTGAAATTATCCTGAGACTCGGATGCGGTCGCTCAAATATAAGCATCAGCTGACGCGCCAGGGTTCGGCTAGGTCCGATTTAACTCCTCAAAAATTGAGGAGTAAGCAGTTGTAAGAGATTGACTAGAGATGCTCTAAGATTCGGAAACAAGCTATAGTATTTTTCATGTAAGTCCCTAGCTGGTTCCATCCTGACGCTGATCTATCACGGGAAAAGAGTTGATTTTATTTCTTTTGAGAATCATAAAAACATGTTTTTTTGTTCTTTCTGGGAATGGTAAAAGCAGGTTAATATAAGTACGATTTTTTCTCGGTTTTTAGCAGGCTGCATTATATTTGGGACGAACCTAATTGTCGCTTAGTTCCTTAAAGGAGGCCCCGTTTCATGGGACCTACTATACCGTGCGCGACAGGCTGGGAGGAGACGCAGCGCGCACCGCTCGCTTCCCCAGTGCGCCCTTTTGGGCCGGCCGATGTGGGGGCGCCCTGTTTTTCTAATTTTGTATTTTCTACTTTAAATAATTTGGGATTTCAAAGAAGTTCTGATTTTATTTAAATGATAATTTTGTTTTTTTGAAGAAATCATAAAATGTTCGTGGATTTAAAAAAATGATCATGTTTAGATAGAGATGTTCGCATATTAGAAAATGGTCATGATTTTGAAAAATGTTTGCATATTCAAAAAATGTTCAACAATTTGAATAAAAATTGAAAATTCAAATAATGTTAATGAAAATTTTATAAAATGTCCAGAAAAATGGAAAAACTTTGTGATTCAAAAATTGTTCTCAAATTTCGAAAAATGTTCACTGATTCAAAAAATGTTCATCGGTTCAAAAAATGTTCGCTGATTCAAAACATATTCATCAAATTCAAAAAATCTTAACACATTTCAAAAAATGATTGTGATTTTCAAAAAATGTTCCCAAATTTCAAAAAATGTTCTCGAGGTTAAAAACAATTGTAATTTGAAAATTTATTCACGAATTTTATAAAAAAATTATGAATTCATTTTTTTACTATTTTATAAAATGTTCATTAATTTGTAAAAATAGTTCATGAATTTGGAAAAATGATCATGATTTAAATGTTCACGAGTTTGAAAAAATATTCACAGTTACATAAAAATGTTCATGAATTTGAAATTTTTTTCACAATTTCAAAAACATGTTCACGAATTTGGAAAAATGTTCACCATTTCCAAAAAATGTTGACGAAGTTGAAAGATGTACGAGAAAAATAAAAAGGGAAAAGAACAATAATAATTGAAAAATAAAATTGAAAATAAAAAATAGAAAAGAAAAGAAAGAAAAAACCGGAACATAAAAAAGGAAAAAAGAGAAACCTGTTCGGGGAAGGTTTTTGAAACTTACCAACGATAACAAATACACCTGAAATAGGCCGGCCCAAACGCTGATGCGACCTACTTACCAAATAGAAGACGCCCCGTTTCCTGTCTGTGAGAGACGCAAAGGCAATTAGGCAAAGGAAAATTGCACTCACATATAAGCATGGCACTGCATGCATCGTTTCCTCACGGTTGCTTCACGATGGAGCCAGGACAGGACAAGACGGCCGCGCGAATGCCTTGAGGGTCATGGCCGCGCGAATGCCTAAGGTGCGCCCTTCGCCTCGGCGCGTTAACAGAGGGTTGCACGTCCTCCACCGTGTTCGGACGCCAGGCGGACCGCATCGTCTTTGGTTAGGCAACGATGGCAGACCTAGCGATGGATCCATGGGCCATTTAGGCAAACACAATGGAATCCCGACGGAAGGAGTTCGAGCGCTGCCGTCGGGCAGCCTCCTCCCGGGAGCGGCGGAACGCAAGCCGAACGGTCATATCCTCATCGGGGCCGCGTAGTATGAGCTCGGGATCGACAGATCTGGAGGTGTAGGACTCGGGTCTGCTGCCAGCCATGCCAGAGAAGGCCGGAGATTGCCGGACGGGAGCTTGGGGGGACGGACTGGAGTGGAGGGGAGGAGAGTGGAGTGGCTAAGGTTTGGTCCAAAGAGCGGATGGGGACAATTATATGTGGGATCGGGTGGGTCTGCGTGGGCCTGATCCAATGTGACGGATGCCCTCGGGCGTGGCCGGGCCTTCCGATATCCGTCCCATATTTGGGCAGGATATAACGGGTGCCGGTCAGTCAGGGAATTTGAGGCTGATTTGAGGTGCCTGTCCGGATTAGTTTTTGGCCGTCCGCCCGGACGTATGAAGGGGGTTTAGGGCACCCAGCTGTAGATGCTCTTAGGCGGTGTGGGAGCTGCGAGATGCATGGGACAGAGGACGCCCATGAAGCTACCTCCCAAGCCGGATCCCAACGGCGGGATGGATATGTTGAGGCGCCATCCGCCACCGCCGGCATCGATCAAGGAGTAGTGGACCATCAATTCTGTACTACAAAATAAAAAAGGGCAATAGATAATCATTGCCAAAATGAACTGCCTTCCCTTTATTTTGTTAATAGGCACATCTCTAAGTTATTATCTTGTACCAATGGAGAGTATTCCAAAAACTCTGGATCTAAAGTCACAATCTCCTCTTACTCCTTAATTCCGACAGTTGGCGCCCGTGTAATGCCAGTGGCGTTGCAAAAAATCATCTGATCTGCTACACTCTCTCTCTCCCAGGAGTGAATGACTTTCTCCATGCTCGCCCTTGTTTCCGCCTTTTCTAACTCATGAAATCCCCCCCCCCCCCCCTGTTTTGTTGCCCAACACGTTGACACTTAAACAAGCATTGTGCCGAGTGGTTTTTTTTGGTCCGGATATAACCATCTCTGGGCGAATGATGCTAAAACAAACATGCAACGGAGAATGAAATTCCTCTTTTCTAACGATTGACATGCATTTTGTATTAATTAAGTAGAAATGAACCGAGCATCACAAAACGACAAACCAGACGTATGACGGCATTGGCAATGAAGGAACATGTTAAAGTTGGCTTAAAAACGGAGGTGACAATTTTCTAGAGATGGGCCTAACAAAATGAAACGGAATGACTATTACTATTTCTTTTACAAAAGAAACTTTGAGATGGCTTTTCTCTAGGTTTGGTAGTATCATTGGTGTTTTTACATTAGCAATGGGATTCCACTAGATGGCTTCTCTCTCTCTCTCTCTCAATATGCTCCTTCTGTACGAGGTACAATTTCTTTAGTTTCGTAGATACCCTTACAAAGCCGAACAGAAAGAGTAGTCGACTTGATTGCATCCCTACTCCAAGAATGTAACGTAATTAACTTATCCCATTTGAGATAGTCACGAGTAGTACATTTTTGAGTAATGTCACAAAGATAGGTAGGGTGTACCTGCGATTTATTTAATAAAACAAAATCGACCCACTCTATGCAGAAAAACGAGCCAAAACCATAAATATATGGTTATTAAAGTTCAAACTTGTAGAACTCCGACACAAGGGACACACCAAGCAAAACTAGGCCTACAAGCAAGTTGAACAGCATCCATGTCAGCATACTATTGTCGCTCACCAGTTGATATCAATTCTGCCCCCCAAAGCCGCACCTGCGAGCCCACAAGTTAACCTCTACCGAGAATGTAGTACCTAAACGCCTAATCCAGGTTATGTACATATGTGTACGATGCTTGGTTGTCTTATGTTTTTGGTATTGTGGCATGTGAGATGACCAGGAAACTACAATTGATAAGTGCCTAAATTCTCCTTGGGAGTTATTTGTTTATTATTGTTCTACCATGTTAATCCCTTTTTAGATGGAATATCATACTATTTGATTAACCGGATGCCCAGCATAATGATTGGTGATCAAACTGAGTGCAAAATCGGGTGCACCCTCCGTCCATATGGCTGAGGACGAGTGCCCCAGGCTTACACCAGGTGCAACTAGAAAGTATGCTACCTTATTAGAATCTTTAGAACAGCGAATTTTAAACAGATGGAGATTTTATTTTTTCCTTGAAGAGGACACCATTGAGCGATATGCTGTGATCATTGCCATCGATGGCTTGCTTCAATAGGAGGGAGTTTGTTTCCAACATGACCGCATTTATTAATTGCCCTAAGATTTGGGCTTTTTAACCACAACAAGCAAGTAATATAACTTCCTGATGATCATCGATGCATCTGAGATGACACAACTGCATTTCTCTCCTTGGTTAACTAGCTAGCGAGGCGAGATAGAGCCGCGACGACGATGCTGATGGGCGCTCTCATGGCTCAATTGTTGTGGATGCACATGGAAGCAACGTCCAGGGACTCCTGCAAGTCCAAGGACGGATATCGGCCCTGCAGCGCTGGGTCTGCCATCCGACAGAACTCCCTCTTGTCCTTCAGCAATGGTGTGGCCTGATTCAACAACAACATCACGGGGATCATTCATGGCCAAGCAAGAAGCAACAACAGAGTGAACCGACAGCGTGGTTGGTTATTTTCAAATCTGGGCCATCCAAACACAAAAATAAACGGCCTATATTGATCTGATGTACTGTAAAAGGTCTCTTAACTTACCCATCTGACAAGGTGTCGATCCTCCCTGGCTTTCTGGGCTTGGTCGACGGCCCACCGCCTGGTAATCAACTCCAGCAGCACGACGCCAAAGCTGTACATGCTTGACTCCGGGAACAACTTCCCGGACCTGACGGTCTCCGGGCAAGAGTAGTCCCGGTTGTACTGCTAAAAGCAATACACCAGTCCCTATCAACCTCTGCAGCTAGCCGGTCATGCTCCGCTAATCCATAATGGGACAACTTTGGGTGGTAGCCGTCTCCGAGCAAGATGTCCAAACTTCTGATGCATTGGTAGACGACACCTTGGCCGTGCAGATACTCCAACCCTCTGGCCACACCGGCTTCTACGTTCATCCTGGTGTTCCAGTCTAATGGTGCTTTGCCTCGAGATGGATCTGATTGATGAGCACAAGATCCAGCAAAGCTAAAGTTAATGGTGGTTTTAAGCTAGATTAATTTTCAGTACACATAGGATGCGTACATGCACCAACATATATACTTACCGTGGAGGTGATCTTCCAGAGAATCCAACGGCATATACTCGTGGACCAAGATCCGGTGATCGCCGTCCGTGCAGAAGCCTATTGGTTCATGAGGTTCGGGTGGTGTAGCGCGCTCAACGTTAGGATATGGGAAAGAAACTGCATGTTACCCTGATCTGCTGATGCATCAGGATCAATGGCAAGCATGATGCAGCTTTATAGCAATGACCTACGAATTAATGTAGATATTTATCGTCCATTAACTTTCCCTCACATCAATCATGTTGTCAACTCGATCATCATGGTACGTGCATTACATATGAAACTAACTGAACTGACATATAATTGGATCACCTGGTTGTCGCTTTTGATGTAGCCTTTGAAGAGACTAGCCTTCCGACCAATGACGCGACAGTCATCACTGAAGTTCCGTGTAGCTCCTTGAAGGAGAAAGTTCACGCCGTGGCAGGGTGATGTCCACGTGGATCTGTCGGGGGAGACGGCGGGACCTTCTTCCTCGCACTCATGCAGGGGAAGCAGCTGGCTAGGCTGAAAGCACCCATTGCCTGCTTTGTGCTGCATTTGCAATAGATACACACACACACACACAAATACTTGTTAGCTTCACAGCAGGTCAGTTGACAATGTAACCGTACTATGAAAGTAGAAATATCCCTAAAAGTTCAAAAGCACAGCATCCCCACAGACATCAACTACTCAACTTGAAGTGTGATCTAGGAATTGAAGTTAGTCGAGGCGAGCATTTTACATTTTCAAAAATTGAGATACGAATGCAAGCTTATTCCAACCAAAACTCACGACATTCAGCTATCATAAGCAATATCAGTGAAAAAACAAACTCACAACATTCAACTATCAAACGAATAGAAAACCGCCGCTCGGCAGTCGGCAATTAGTATATGGCATGGGCAGTAGCAAGCGGTGGATCAACATGCAACATCAACATGGGGCAGCAAGAGGTGGCACAGCATGCAGCTGGGAGGAGCTGGCGGTGGAGTAGCACTGCACTGAGACGGGGAGATGTAAGGAACTCTTGATTCACCTACTGTTTTGAGTCAGCTTGTGACACCACCATTACCTACCTCACATACAGCTATGTCACATACAGTAGGCACTGCTTCACAAATATTTTTTTCAAATACATAACACTTTTTAAATTCATGAATAATATTTTAGCTTTTACAAAGTTTTTAAAGTTTATAAGCTTTTTTCTTTTGTTGGAACATTTTAAATATTCTTTCTATTTTTCCACTTTTCTTTGCTCTTTGTTTTTTTCGTTCGCTTCTCAGGATAGGTTGAGGTCGAAAAGGTGACTGGCCAGCGAACCGAAGCGAATGTCCTGAGGCGTGCACATTTGGTTGTCTTACGGCGTGTTGCAGCTGAATAGGACCTCCCGCACGTGTGGGTTATGTCATTGTCGGGGGAGGGGCAAACTGATTTTCTACTTTATGCGCTTGTGAGGGTGTGATGCCAACTTGCTAGTTTTGGGCCGAGCGGTCAGGTCACGGCTTTCTTCGTTTTCCTCGGTGGGCTCCTCGGGCGATGGATTCATGGTGGAAGACCGACATAGTGCTAGCACTAGGGAGAGCTAGAATAGAAAGATCGGACCCTAGCCAAACCAACATGAGCACCTGTCGGGTCGGCCGTTGTATCTGGGCCTTATGGCAGTAGATCTAACTTGAAGGTTAGGGGGCGGCTAGATCGAGAGATTGAAGTCCTTTTGGGGACAAAAACTAGTGCAAGAAGAGTGATTTTGACAGGCAAATGCAGAGTGAATTGGGTTGTCTCGGGGGAAGTGCATCATACATGGCCCTTGCCTACATGCCCCAGCAAGTAGGGAAGTTCTAAAAATGAAGATCCATTCCGGTGTACATGATGTGATGGCCAACTCGGTTATGTAAAATGAAAATTGACAATAGACGTCAAGACAACCGAACGAACACCATGAACTGAATAAACCATAAATTTCGGTTAACCCAGTTTAATTTGGTTCTTCAATTTTCGATGTAAAAGTGTTCACCTCTAACTATAATAGCCCGTAAGAGAACTTAACTTATGACCGAGGAACGGCGCCGTAATGCGCGCATATAGCGTAGTGCCATTTAGCCATGCATATGCATCGCATACTCACGACCACATATCGGCGGGCAGGACAAAGCGGTCATGAAGTCTTAGAGATCAACACACGTACGCAAGTGACAATACGGGCAGGGGCAAAACCCAATCCAAATTCCTGCCGAAGATCCAAAGATCGCCAAACGGCTCACGCCAAGTAGAGAGTCTCAGAGAGCTTCTCTCTCTCAGTCTCACCAGTGGCTATTTATTCAAGGGAGCCATAGTAGGAGCATCAGTGCATGCCCAGTGCTCTGTGGTCCCGCTAGACGGCACCATGTACCCACGGACAACCACCTGCTTTCTCGCCGCCGCCGTCGTCCTCCTCCTCCTGCCCCTTCTGACCTCCTATCCATGCGCGGCCGCCGCACATCGCCTGCCGCCGCCCCCTCCTCCAGGTATATATGCACATATGCGATCAAACATCCTTTGGGTGCTTCGAATCCTAGCCTTTTTGTGTGTGTGAATCGGGTGCGTCGATGAAATTGCACATTGCAGTGCTGCTGCAAGGTGGCGACGCGGGTGCTTGCTGCTGGAGGGCAACGCGTGAGGGGAAGGAGCTAACAGTGGGAGCTGCCAGACGCCTGTGTGGAGGCCTCCCTCGCCGAGACCCCAGGCCAGCCAGGGGGTGTACATGCCCACGCCGCCACCACCGCCATTGATCAACGAAAAGGCGCCGGCGGTCCTACGGCATGCATGTTCGGGCACGCGATGCTGTCTTCCTTCGATCGATCAATATCTCCTGCTTTTTCCAGGGTGTTGCGTGGATATATGTACCACAGGATAAGGAACGGCTAGCTGCTAGCCGTGTACGAAAGCACTTTCGCCTATGTCAAACCTCATATGATGCTCTCTTATCTCCATTCTATATAAAGTACAACTACAGTAGTTTTTTGTTTGCGAAAAAGAACGTATCTCTCGTAAAAGTGCTCCACCTTGTCGATTACAGTTGAAAGTCTTCGTGCACGTGCTCCTAAGGACCAGCGCACCTGGAGCTACAGTCGTCGTCGTTGAATCCTTGCGTAGAACTGAATCACCTAACACCAAATCTCGTCACATGACAAGAAACCCTAACCTCACCGCCCAAAGGGGACAACAGGAATCTAGCCCGAAGCTCCGCAGACTACGTCCAGATAGACGAGCTCGAGTAGTATCAGAGCCGGAAGACAAACTCGAAGAAGCGTCGCCATCCGCCCAAGCGCCGCACCTGGAAGGAATATAAAACTCTAACCTAAACTACTAACTGGAGCGGAGGCACCGTGATGACCCTCCCCGCCACCGACCGCCGAAGCAGCAGGCAGAGGGGAAGTGAATCCATGGGCTCGCTGATGAAACCTGGAGGGGGGAGTTTACCCTAGCAGTCTAGGGTTAGGGGGAGACAACTGTGGTAGCTGGCTTGATAATTTTTCATTTCTCAAATCCGTAATCAAAGGAGCTGACGTAGTTAATATGATCCAGTTGTTAATTTTGCATTCATTAGTACATACTAGAAGGGTTGTCGCGTGCTGCGTCGTTGGTGTTGGTGAGTTTTCATTTTTTTTTACTCCCTCTGTTTTAAAATATAAGGTGTATAGTTTTTAAAATATAAGGTGTATTAATTTTTTAAAAAGTCAAACTTCTTTTTTAAGTTTGACAAAATTTGTAGAGAAATACATCAAATTGGTAGTATTGGATTCATCATGAAATGAATTTTCGTATTATTTATTCAGTATTGTGGATGTCGATATTTTCGGCTATTAACTTGGCGAAAGTTAAAAAAAATTGACTTTTCAAAAAATAAATACACCTTATATTATAGAACTGATGGAGTATTTGGTTTGGCAAATGGGGGAGATGATGAAGTGTGTTTTCTTTTAAATAATAATGATACATCGACTTATTAAATGACAAAGGTTATGGGCAATCGGATTTTTTTAGTTTGGCTATTTGTGACACGCCCTAATTTTGTTTATGGGGCAAAAAATTAAGATTAACAAATAATAATACACCAACAGTGGCGGAGCCAACGTTGAACCATTGGGTTCAGATGAACCCAATGAAATTCGCTACCTACGTGCATGTCATGTACGACATATAAAGCCTGACCCCAATAAAAAATTAAGCCTGACCCCATCAAGCTGCTAACGCCACATGATTAGACAAATAAAAGGCCCAAAAGCCCAGGCATCTTCGTTACTAGTACTAGATCAATACATGTACGACATCTAAAAAAAAGAAGATCAATCAATACCTGTACGAGGAATACACGGACGGCAGCCACACGCCTCGTCGCTTTCCAACTCGCCTCGCCTCTCTCTCCGCCGTCTCGCCCAGTTTTCGTTAGGCCGTCGCTTCGGTCCTCATCTCGACACCGACGCCCGACGGCAAATAGCGTAGAAGCGCTCAACTGCAGTCTAATTCGAGGCAGTAATATCACCTCCACATCTCTTCCCTCTGTACGTTCTACCCAATCTAAATCTAATAGCCTAGTACGGGAACTTTTTTCCCTAATTTTCTAATTCTTATTTTCATGGACTTTCATTGATGCAGGCTATGGAAAGATATTTTTCAAAGAAGAGAAGTCGATCACCTGATCCAGATAATGATGCAGGGACATCGAGGTCACCCGTCAGATGTAAGGAAACTGCATCAAATGTCGCTGCCATTAGTCTCCCAAAGCCTTCTATCCACAAAGAGATTAATTTAGATGAATTGCCCTATGATCCGGCTGATCGGAAGAGAATTTCGGAGTACACAAGAAATCCTAAGAAGCAAGATGAGATTAGGCGACGATATTTAACAAGGGGACCTTACAGGCCGCCGTCTACTTTTGTTTATCCACACAGGGACATTGGAGATACTCCACGAAGATTTAATCCAGACTGGTTTAAAGATTATGGTCGTTGGCTTGAGTATAGTGACAAGGTGCATAAGGCCTTTTGTTTGTGTTGTTATCTTTTCAGAGATAATAATGAGGGACAAGCTGGGAGTGATGCATTTGGAATTAATGGTTGGAACGGTTGGAACAAGAAAAGTAGGCTGGATACCCATAAGGGTAAAGGTAATATTAATAGCTTTCATAATGTAGCAGTAAAACGGTGTGATGCTTTGATGAATCAAGATCAATCAATTCTGGTGGCTCTCGATAAGCAAATTGATCTTACAAAAAAGCAAAATCGAATTCGGCTTAATGCTTCAATTGATTCTGTTAGATACTTGTTGCATCAAGGCTTAGCTTTCCGAGGCCATGACGAAACAGAAGAGTCAAAAAATAAGGGAAACTTTCGAGAGTTGGTAAAAACTTTGGCAAATCAAAATGATGATATACGGAAGGTAGTTCTTGAGAATGCTCCACAAAATTGCAAGTGGGTATGTGGAGATATTCAGAAGGAAATTGCCAACTATTTTGCCAAGGTAACATCATCGTTAAATTATATTTCCTACTATTTTTGTTGTCTTACAAGTTACACTAATCTCTAATGATGCCCTTATTGTTTTGCACAGATAACTTTGAATTCTATTATTGTAGAAATTGGAGGTGATGTGTTTAGTTTGTTGATTGATGAAGCTGCTGATGTGTCTGACAAAGAGCAAATGGCAGTTGTTTTGAGATATCTTAGCAAGCGTGGATTTATCATTGAACGGTTAGTTGGAGTAGCACATGTGCAAGAAACATCGGCAATATGTCTTCAGGCCGCACTTCAAAAATTATTCACCGATCTTGGTTTAAGCATAAAACAAGTCAGAGGACAATGTTATGACGGGGCTAGCAATATGCGCGGCGAGTTCAATGGCTTGAAAGCAAAGATTTTGCAAGAGAATAAGTCAGCCTATTATGTGCATTGTTTTGCTCACCAACTCCAGTTGGTTATTGTAGCTGTAGCAAAGAAGCATGAAGATATTTCAGATTTTTTCTACATGATCTCCATTTTATTTAATGTGGTTGGAGCTTCTTGCAAAAGAAAGGACATGATTAGAGAGAAACATCGAGAGGATGTAATAAAAGCCATAGGTAGTGGGCAGATTAGCACTGGCAGAGGGTTAAATCAAGATCAAACTCTTCAGAGAGCTGGTGACACTCGTTGGGGCTCACACTACAGAACTCTCTCAAGTCTAGTGAAGTTGTTCCCTGCAGTCATGTCTGTTCTGAAATATGTGGAGAAAGAAGGTAAAAATGAAAAGAAAAGTCAGGCGCGTGGTCTTGTAGCATATTTTGAGACCTTTGATTTTGTGTTTTATTTGCACATGATGCTGCATATATTAGGAAATGCAAATACTTTGTCACATTCTTTACAAAATAAGGATCAAGACATCCTAAATGCCATGTCATGTGTCAAGTCCACAAGGAATGAGCTACAAGAACTAAGGGAGAATGGATGGGACTCACTGATACAGAAGGCATATTCATTTTGTGAAGAACATCACATTGAGAAGGCGGACATGCAGGAGCAATATATCAATCGACACAAACCAAGACAAAAAAATAATAAGACAAACCTCCAGCATTACCGAGTAGAGTGTCTTAATTCTGTTATTGACTGGCAACTTCAAGAGTTTGATGACCGTTTCAATGAGGTAAATTCTGCATTACTTGGTCACATGGCTTCTTTCAACCCAAACGATGGATTTGTTGCTTTTAACTTGGATAGCTTAGTGAAGCTAGCTGAGTTTTATCCAGATGATTTTGATTCAAAAAAAATGGATGATCTTGGTCCTGAACTGCGCACTTACATTGATAATGTGCGAGCGGATGAAAGGTTTGCTAATTTGGACGGGATTGCTGATCTTGCGAAGTTAATGGTGCAGACAAATAAACATGTTACTTTTCCCTTGGTCTATCATCTTCTAAAGTTAGTATTGATATTACCAGTTGCAACAGCATCCGTGGAGAGATGCTTTTCAGCTATGAATGTTGTCAAGAAAAAGTTGCGCAACAAAATTGGTGATCAGTTCATGAGTGATTGTCTAATTTGCTATGTGGAGAAAGAGATGTTTTCTCCCATTAGTAATGATGCTGTGTTTGATCTTTTTAAGGCGATAAAAGATCGAATAGGGAAGCTCTAAAATGTGAGTGACTTTACATGATTCTTTCACATGATGTCACTTTTATTTTAAACTTGCCAAACTAACTTGTTATTTTCTTCATTGTTTTCAGAAAGATGAGAAGTTGGATCTGAAATATGAACTTTATTTTGGTACTACTTTTATCTACAATATGTAAACAAGTGATTTTATAATTTCATCCGGTCGGTATGTTATGCACTCTTATTTTTTTAAAGTGACAAATATGTGTGATAAGTGATATCATATTCATTGTGCTTTCTTTGACTGATATAATCTCGTTGCAATTTGTCACAAAATAGGACTAAGTTCATTAAAAAAAATCACAACTAGTTAGTGAATGAACCCATTGGCGAAAATTTCTGGCTCCGCCCCTGTACACCAACTTATTAAATGACAAATGTTATGGGCCTTTGGCAGGCTAAATTGCATTTCGATCCAACCTAGTCGTGGGTTTGCGAGTTTGATCCATTTGGCCTTGTGAGATATGTGAAGCTGAAGGGAATGTACAATCACGTGGCAATTGGCAAAGAGAGCAATGTGTCACGAGGGCGGAACTAGGAAGCAACGTACAGCTAGCCATGCATCGTCAACACACGCAAGATGAGCAGTGCCGAAATAGAATCCACGTTAGCGGCTGGCAGCTAGCCATGCATCGTCAACACATGCAAGATGAGCAGTGCCGAAATACAATCTACGTTATCGGCTGGCTGGGGATTTAAGAGCGTCACAATCGGACAATGAACAGCTCACATCACGCACAAAGCAAGCTCTCACTCATTGTCTCATTAGGCTACTGACTCGAGCCCCCGGTTTTTATTTAGTTTGTGTGTAAGTTTTTTTTCCTTTTAGTTTGCGTCAAAGCTTTTTTCCCGGTTTCATTCGATATTGCCCCTTGATTTTCAGCTTTGCACACTACCGATGCATTAAATACTCCTTCCATTGAGTACGCAATTTCCCCTCTCCTTCCTTTTCACCTTCAGTCTCCCATCGAGCCAACTCTCCCCCTCCCCACCCCAAGCGGCAAGATGTACCAATGGAGAGCCACCTGTTTTCTCGTCATCGTCGTCGTCCTCCTTCTCCCGCCCCTGCTAGCTTCCTATCCATGTGTGGCCGCCGCACATGGCCCACCGCGTCATGCTCCAGGTACATATAGTTCCCTTTGGATGTTTCCGAATCCGTGCTTTGTTCTTTGTATGTATAGATGGGCCAGTCGATGTAATTATGGTGATGATGCTAGGTGGCGACGCTGGTGCGTGGGGTCAAACGGACGGGCTGGATCATCAAGGGGGAAAGGTGTCAGGGATGGGAGCCGCGAGGCGCTTGGGACAGAGGATACCGCTGAAGGACCCTCCCTCGCCAATCCCTAACAAAAACTCGGGGGTGGTGGTTCCCCTGACGCCGCCGCCACCGCCGTTGATCAATGAATAGGTGTTGGGAGTCCAGGGTACGCGCATGCCATGGTGACATCCGTGCACCTCTTGGTCTCTTACTAATGTGTTACAAGAATAATCTTGCTGTTGTGAAATAAGTTGTCATGCTTCAAAGTCTTAAAATGTATTGTTCACTTCTCTATATCAATTTATACTTTTGAGGTAAATGGCGGAAATATAAATTTAATATAGTCAGAGGCAAGCTGTCTCATGCTTAAGACCCAAATCTATTGTTTTTTTTTTTTTTTTGCGGGGCGTGTTGCGTGGAGCCGTGGATATGCACCACAGCATAAGGAACGGCTAGCTGCCGTGTACGAAAGCACTTTTGGCCAGCGGTGTCAAACAAAGTTCGAGGCAATTCTATATGGTACAACTACTCGTATAATGCTCACTTATCTCCAATCTATATAGTACAACTACGGTAGCCGGCAAAAATGAGTTCCATGAGCTTGCAAATGCGCCTCCATGTGAGACGTGAAGGTGACTAAAAAATGGAATTCACATGTCAGTTGGCAAAAGAGGATGGGACCATGTGTAAAATGGCAAGTGGTGGTGCTAAAATTTAGTCCCACCCCGAAAGTTAAAGAAGAGTTGGACCTCTTTATATAGTGGGTTCTCTTCATCACACCTAGGGTTTTGCCTCGTCTCACAACTTGCGCCGCCACCGTAGTCTACTTTATTCCCAACGCCGACGTGCATCGGCGTGCGGGAGAGTAGGTCTCCGGAACCGTTCGTCTTTGCGATCCTGCACTGAGAGAGGACGAATTAGGTTTTGGGAAGCGCTCTGCGCGACTGATCAAGTTCGTCATCACGGGTCATCTTCCGTCCAAGTCGGGCAGTGCTACTCATTGTCATCTTCATCATCATCAACAACAGATCGTCGCCAACATCATCATCAACACCGTCGCTCCTGCTGCAACTACCGAATAGTACGTCTATCATGATTTGTTCATGTCTCTCTCTGAAGTTGCTATTTTGTGGGTGATACTGATGTACATGATTTGTTGCTCTTCTAGTTTGCTAGATTGTTGGATGCTAGTTTCTGTTCTAGTCATGAATTATTTACTGGAATTAATCATGAACTTGCCTAATTTTCCAACAATCCAAAAACCTAATTGCAGGCAATTTCTTGAGTTAACTATGGCTAGATTCGCTGATGCACTGAGGCCGGATAAGTTTACCGGTGTGCACTTTAGGAGGTGGCAGGTGAAGACCACGCTCTGGCTTACTGCTATGAAAGTTTTCCACGTTAGTGTTGGTGCTCCAGAGGGAATGTCTAACGAAGATCAGAGAAAATTTCAGGAAGCCAATACTATGTTTGTGGGATGCATTCTGAGTGTTCTTGCTGACCGTCTGTGTGATGTGTACATGCACATAGATGACGGAAAGACACTGTGGGATGCACTAAATGCAAAATTCGGTGAAACAGATGCAGGCAGTGAACTGTACATCATGTAGAGTTTTCATGACTACAAGATGGTGAATAACCGTTATGTGGTTGAACAAGCTCATGAGATACAGTGCATTGTGAAGGAACTTGAACTTCTTAAGTGTGTTCTACCCGACAAATTCGTGGCTGGGTGCATGATTGCAAAGTTGCCTTCTTCATGTAGGAATTTCGCCACAACTCTGAAACATAAGAGACAGGAGATATCAGTTGAAAATCTAATTGCATCTCTTGATGTTGAAGAAAAAGCTCGGGCTAATGAGAAAGGAGGTGAGGTTCAGCCTACCGCCAGTATGGTGCAGAGGTACCCACAGAACAAGAACAAAGGGAAGAATAAACCTGTTTTCAACAAGCCTACCAAGACTACTACCTTCAAGAAGAAGAAGTTTAACAAGGCTGAGCTAGAATGCTACGCCTGTGGGAAGCCCGGACACTTTTCCAAGGAATGCCCTGAACGTGCAGACCGCAGAGGGAAAACGAGCTCTAAGACTGTCAACATGGTGACCGCTAGCAATACTGATGTGTATGATAATTTACCTATTGTGCTTTCAGTATTTCAATCATCTTCGTGGTGGACTGATTCAGGTTCTAATGTTCATGTGTGTGCTGACATCTCTTTGTTTACTTCTTATCAGGTCGCAAGGGATTCTTCTGTCCTAATAGGGAATGTGTCACATGCTTCTGTTCATGGCATTGGCACGGTGGATCTGAAGTTTACTTCAGGAAAGATCATGCAACTAAGAAACGTGCAGCATGTCCCTACTATGAACAAGAATCTTGTTAGCGGCTCCCTTCTATGTTGAGATGAGTTTAAGGTAGTTTTAGAGTCGAATAAAGTAATCATGTCGAGATTTGGACAATTTATAGGCAAGGGCTATGCGTGCGGAGGCTTCTTCCGCTTTTCCCTTTCAGATTTTTGCAATAAGTCAGTAAACCAAATTTGTGCTAGTGTTGATGATCATGCAAGTGTTTGGCACTCTCGTTTATGTCATATTAATTTTGGTTTAATGTCTCGACTATCCAGTATGAGTTTAATTTCGAATTTCACGGTTGCCAAAGGTTCTAAGTGCCATAGTTGTGTGCAATCAAAGCAACCTCGAGAGCCTCATATGACTGTCAAGGAGAGAAACTTGGCACCTCTAGAACTCATACATTCTGATCTTTGTGAGATGAATGGTGTGTTGACAAAAGGTGGAAAGAGATATTTCATGACTTTGATTGATGATGCAACTAGATTTTGTTATGTTTATTTGTTTCAAATTAAAGATGAAGCATTAGACTACTTTAAAACCTATAAAGCTGAAGTTGAAAAACAGCTAGAGAGAAAGAACAAGCGTCTTAGGTCCGATCGTGGTGGAGAGTATTTTCCCAAATTATTTGATGAATTCTGTGAGGAACATGGTATATATTATTCATGAGAGGACGCCTCCCTATTCACCCCAATCAAATGGGGTTGCCAAGAGGAAAAACCGCACCTTAACTGACTTGATGAATGTCATGTTAGACACTGCCGGTTTATCTAAGTCATGATGGGGGGAGGCTCTATTAACTTCATGTCATGTCCTAAATAGAGTTCCTAACAAGAATAAGGAGAAAACCCCTTATGAGGAGTCGGTTGGGAGAAAACCATCACTTTCTTATTTGCGCATTTGGGGATGCCTGGCAAAGGTCAATATTCCTATTCCTAAGAAACACAAACTCGGACCAAAGACAGTGGATTGTGTCTTTCTAGGATATGCTCAAAGGAGCATTGCTTATTGTTTTTTAGTGGTAATATATGAAGTACCTGATATGCATGTTGATACTATAACGGAATCTCGTGATGCAACATTTTTTGAGAATATATTTCCAATGAAAGATATGCATAGCATTGCTAGATTTTCTTCTGAGATAATTCCTGAATCTAGTACAACTGATGAATATTTCGAACAATCGGATGAGGAAGTCCTTGAGAAGGATAACAATGAAGTTCCTGTCAGGAACAAGAGACAAAGGGTTGCAAAATCCTTTGGTGATGATTTCATTGTATACCTTGTGGACGACACACCCAAGTCCATTGCATAGGAATATGCATCTCCGGATGTAGATGATTGGAAAGAAGTTGTTCATAATGAGATGGACTCAATTCTTTCTAATGGAACTTGGGAACTAACTGATAGACCATATGGTTGTAAACCTGTGGGTTGTAAGTGGGTGTTCAAAAAGAAGCTAAAGCCTGAGGTACTATTGATAAGTACAAGGCATGTCTTGTGGCCAAGGACTACACTCAGAAAGAAGGCGAAGATTACTTTTACACCTATTCACCCGTTGCTGGAATGACCACCATTCGAGTGTTACTTTCCTTAGCTGCCTCTTATGGTCTAATCATTCATCAAATGGATGTAAAGACAGCTTTCCTCAATGGAGAGTTGGAAGAGGAAAACTATATGGATCAGCGTGACGGGTTTGTGGTAAAGGGTGAAGAGAGAAAGGTGTGCAAGTTGTTAAAATCCTTGTATGGTCTGAAACAGGCACCTAAGCAATGGCATAAGAAGTTTGAAAGAACTCTCACTTCTGCGGGATTTGTCATTAACGAGGCTGATAGGTGTGTTTACTATCGCCGTGGTGGGGGCAATAGTTTCATATTATGTTTGTATGTGGATGACATACTAATCTTTGGTACAAACATTAATGCTATCAATGAGGTCAAGTCTTTTCTATCAAAAAGTTTTGACATGAAAGATCTGGGAGAAGCCGATGTAATTCTAAACATCAAACTTATTGAGGATGAGAGTGGGATTACTCTAACGCAATCTCACTATGTTGAGAAGCTCTTGATCCGTTTCGGCTTTATGGATAGCAAGCCTTCTCCAACACCTTATGATCCCAATATGACACTCAGAAAGAACAAGAAAGAAACGAGAGATCAATTAAGATACTCTCAAATTGTCTATTCACTCATGTACTTAGCTAGTGCTACAAGGCTAGATATCTCTTTTGCTGTGAGCAAACTGAGTAGGTTCATGTCCAACCCAGGTGATGATCATTGGCATGCACTAGAAAGGGTCTTATGCTATCTGAGAGGTACTATGAGTTAAGGAATTACTTATTCAGGGCATCATGCTGTGCTAGAAGGATACAGTGATTCAAATTGGATCTCCGATGTTGATGTACTCTACGCAACAAGTGGTTATGTAGTTACTCATGGAGGTGGCGCAGTGTCATGGAGGTCTTGCAAACAAACCATATTGACGAGGTTAACTATGGATGCAGAACTAACTCCTTTAGACACATCCACTGTTGAGGCAGAATGGCTGCATGAGTTCTTGATGGACTTGCATGTGGTTGAAAAACCTGTATCGGCTATTCTTATGAATTGTGACAACCAAACTGTTATCGCTAAAGTGAACAATTCTAAGGATAGTGCAAAGTCATCAAGACACATGAAGAGACGTTTAAAGTCTGTCAGGAAGTTGAGAAACTCTGGAGTAATAACTGTTACATATATTCAAACAGACAAAAACCCGGCAGATCCCTTTACAAAGGGACTATCACGAAATGTGATTGATATTACATCAAGGGAGATGGGTATGAGACCCATAGAAGTTATACCATAGTAGTAACCCAACCTTTGTGATCGGAGATCCCGTGAATTAGGATCTTGGAAGAACAAGCTATTGGTTAACTGAGGAGAGTAATAAGTGACCGTCTCTAGGTGAAGATGCAAAACTCTCAGAGCTGTAAGGCAGGTTGGCAACATGCCTTAATGTGGTTCTATTGGCTATTAAGTAAAGATGCTGTCCTACAGAGCAATCTTGAAAGAACGCACCTATATGAGCTTTGATTGTAAACGTCGCAGTCTGTGAGACTTGGCTAATCTCTAGTAAGCTCACGAAGAGACCAGGGAGTATGACGTATAAGGTCCAAACTGCGGGGTAGCCTACTAGCAGCCAGGTGCTGGTTAAGACTTTGAGTGAAACCTGTTCACACAAAACTAGCAATTAAAGGCATAGTTCATTGTCAAGTTGTGAATGGATGTAGCTTAAAGTTCTTGGAAGAAGTTCAACTTAACAGCTTCTACTGAAACACTGGTATATTAAACAAGTGGTGAGAAAAGATAAAACTCTAAATGTGTATTTGAGATCTGGTGGGGATTGTTAGAAATAATGGGCCTAGACCACTAAAAGAACCTCAATTCTCAAATGAGCCCATGTGTAAAATGGCAAGTGGTGGTGCTAAAGTTTAGTCCTACCCCGGAAGTTGAAGAAGAGTTGGACCTTTTTATATAGTGGGTTCTCTCCACTACTCTAAGTGGTGTGTTGAGAAAAGAAAGAGAAGACCACACACGCGCGCTCGCTCACCTCGCCTCGCCTCGCCATGGCATGGCGTGGCGAGGCGAGTACGTGCGACATGCGCGTGAATGGTCCACCGAAATCCGATCTGTTGCCTTGCAGGGGCGTAGCTTCCTTTTGCCGTTATATTTTTATGTCTTCGTAGACAAATTAATGATTTCTTGTCCGGTAAGTATACGACTTAGAAACCAACTCGGTTTGGGATTGTGATCGCGACACAATACCGCCTCTGGTCCTAATATATATACTGCTACCGGCTCCGACCAAAGACACACCAAAAACACCTAGGGTTTTGCCTCATCTCACAACTTGAGCCGCCACCGTAGTCTGCTCTATTCCGAACGCCGATGTGCATCGGCGTGCGGGAGAGCAGGTCTCCGGAACCGTTCATCTTTGCGATCCTGCACCGGGAGAGGACGAATTAGATTTTTGGGAAGTGCTCTGCCGACTGCTCAAGTTCGTCATCATGGGCCATCTTCCGTCCAAGTCGGGCGGTGCTACTCATCATCATACACAACAGATCGTCGCCAACATCATCATCAACATCGTTGCTCCTGCTGCAACTACCGAACAGTACGTCTATTGTGATCTATTCATGTCTATCTCTGAAGTTGCTATTTTGTGGGTGATGCTGTTGTACATGATTTGTCGCTCTTCTAGTTTGCTAGATTGTTGCATGCTAGTTTTTGTCCTAGTCATGAATTATTTACTGGAGTTAATCATGAACTTGCCTAATTTTCCAACACTTAGGCCGCGCTTGGGTTGCTGTTTTGCAGCGATTTACAAGGGTAAGAAACGCACCTGTAAAACTAAATGGTGCGGCTGGAAACAACTCCTTGGTTGGTAAAAGCATCTCCAATAGAAGATGTAAAACATGTAAAAGTGCAACTCCAACAGATGATGCAAATGGAGATGTAAACTAGTTGTGCCGCTGGCGACCATCAAGCACGATGGAGTGCCTCGGGTTTGCTCTGCGGGCGATGGTTTGCAGCGGCGTTTGGCTCTACAGATAGCTGGGAGCGAGGTGTGTCCTTTTGGGTAAACGAGAGGATTTGCGGTGGCCGAAACTCGATGGGAGCGAGCGGAGCATGGCGGGTGGCGGCGGCGGTGGAATCGAGTGGCGGTGGTGCGGGGATGTGGCCGGCGATGCGGGCGGGGCGGCGGCGGTGGTGGAATCGAGCAGCGACAGTGATGGAATCGAGCGGTGGCGAAATTCGCGGCATGCGGCGCCGGCCGGCGGTCGAAACCGATGGCGGGGGTGCCGAAGGGGGCGGATCTGGCGCGGGGCGACGACGGCGGGGTGCGGCGGCGGGGCGACGAGGCGCCGGGAGGAAAAAGACGGGTTGGGGGAAGGAAATGGTACGGTGGTTGGCGGTTGGCGGTTGGCGGTTGGCGCGTTGCTGACGTTTTTGCATCTCCAGTGGATGGAGATGTATATTTGCACCACGAGGTGTTGTAGTTTACATCTCCTAAAGGCGGAGATGTAATTTTTTTTTCATCTACATCATCTGTTGAAGTGACGTTTTTGGCCTCGGAGATGTAAAAAGTATTTTTACATTTACATCTTCTGTTGGAGATGCTTTTAGATTAAAAAATTGGGCTGTTTCGTGCCTTCCATCCGGAAAAAATAAACACCTCTTCCTCCCTCCGTTTTATTTCCGTCCGGATTTTACTCATTCCCCGTTTAATACGGGTGTAATCAGTTACGCATGTAAAATATATACAGCCCAGCAATCCAAGCGGGCCCTTATACGGAGGTTAAAGTTGGAAGTCATGTTCAACCACTGCTAAATGCCGCACCGCACGCATCGATCATATACTCGCTGGATCCAGGACAGGACAAACGCCCATGCAGACCTGGAGGTAAACACACGGAAGTGCACAGACAAAATTCAGAGTCCCAGTCGAGAATTTAAGGACGTCGCAAATCCTACTGTGAACAGCTAGCTCACATCTGCAGTCTCACTGTCTCAGTGGCTAGTGACTGTGTTCGCATACGAACATGTCACCGTGTACCCTCGACGCCGGGGGTGATGCACCGCAGCTCACGTCGAAAGAGACCCGGCCAAAAGCGTGGTACACAAGCAATCCGGCGGGTGCTTTTGAGGACCCAAAACCCCACACGCCCAGGAGGGACCTCGTCAGGGCGCGCAGTGGCTATGGGCTGCCCTAGGTCGACCTGATCGCCCCTAGGGCCTCGAGGTTCGACGCTCGGTAAGAAGAAGAACGAATGAAGAACGAGGAAGAAGAAGAGCAAGGGAGAGAGATAAAGTAAAGGTAAAAAGTGGTATATGAATTGATCGATTGTGTGTTGTTCAATTGGCCGTCACCTCTCATCTATTTATGAGGCGGCTGGACTTCCCGTACAAGAAAAGGATTCCAAATCCCATCCAAATCTTTCCAAAATTAACCGAACTCGGATTTAGGCAAGTCTAAGACATCACTTTCGTTTTTGACACTCACAGGCCACAAACAACCTCGAATGAAGATGCGCCCAAAAGCAAATTTAACCGTTTCGACGAGGCGAACAACTTTCATGTTGAACATTTTTCGATTCGAGGCCATCTTCAGGACCGAATGGCTCGCGCAAGACAGACTATTACTCATGCTACCCATGTCTGATGGGGCGCGCCACTTTTTACTAGTGACAGGACCGTATTCAGATGGCTCTAAATTTTACATACGATATCGGATTGAGATGATTTTATATCAAAATCGACCGTTTCGACGAGACGAAGACAATTTGTGAGAAAGTTTTCTCATTTGAGGCCATCCTTGAGGGGTAATTGTCCTAATAGTGCTCTGGATATAAAATCTCAGTATTTCGAACACAACTTTGGCCTTTGAGATGAGATCAGATGGTGGTGGCCCAAACTTCAAAGATGTTCATGTCGACAATACGGAACTTTTTCATGTAGATCACTTCTCCATTTGAGACCATCTTAATTGCATTTCGTACCATGCCAAAATCTGGTGTCAACACATGCCCCCCTGTTTTTCGGCAAAACTTGTGTGCCGAAAAATAACTTGCACCGAGTTTGTTCTAAGGACGATATCAACACTCCATCGGCCATTTTCATGTTTTTAGGATGATAAGTATATATATCGGCCATTGCTTGTTTGAACCTCTTGATGCAAACTTGGGTGAAAACTTCCCAACTTCTATAACAATCCGGTGATAAAGTTTCATAGATATGTATCTCAAAACCATCCTCCGAACTATATTGTTCACCCTTTTGCTAGGATTTTGCAGATAATCACGAATGAACTTCTTCCAATCCTTGCTTCACCTACATAAAAGTTTTATTAGTGGCCGAAGCGATGCGCTCCAATTCGGCCTTACCTACGTTGGCGAGAATAAGCATCGGCTATCGATAGATATATGCAATACACCATGATCAGCATAGTAGCTGGATGCTTGTTGTGCCAACTCATTTGCTCTTCAATTGTCATGTCCAGATATATGAGCAGTATTAAAGCAACACAAGGTAAATTTTACATCTAGACAAACCTCAAAATAAATTATAAGTGATTCATCAAAAGATTGATAACCCTTGGATATTTGTTGCACTTCTCATAACGAATCACCAAACACTTCAATATGTGTAGCACATATGGCAACCAAAGGCTTGTCTCGCTTTCCAATCGAACTAAGGACGATGTTCAGATACTACACCGGCCATGCTTTGACATATTCTTACGGCGATAGATAAATATCGGCCATTACCATAAGGTCCATGTAAAATTCACCCACCAAAGCATGTATAGCAGAAATAAACAAATGAAAACAACAATAAAATATTTCGGCCCCTTCGTATTAGCAACAAAAATGTAACTAACCAAATGTATAGTGATTTGGTAATACCCTCTCATGATATAGAAAATTATGTTGCATCCATGGATCAAAATAAATCCATGTAGGGTAATTGATCATACCTAGGGATGAATTTCATGGCAAAGGCATCAATGGCATGGTTGAAGAAAATGGATGATGTGCTAACCGAAGATTTTGATGTTGTGATGCACACCTTTGGCTTAATTGTTTGTGTTGGTGCAATATCTACCTACCTTGTGTTTTGGGGTTGTTGACAGAAACAGGTATGGACTAATTTGTTTGCGAGTGCATACAGAGAGTAAAGTCCATAACACAACCGAAGAGTATGCTGTCTCCGGTGCAGAGTTCGAGGAACTTCACCGAAACATATCTGCGCTGCTGAGAAGAACAAGCTATATCTGTTGAAGTGATAGAGTCAAGAAGATTAATGTGAAGAAATCGCCCCCTCGAAAGTTTTCTGCTGAAGCGAACCTTTTGTTTCGATTCTATCGTCCGACGAAGTTGACTGCTGTGATTGAAGCCGAAGACAAAGTGAAGACGTAGCATTCATTTTGTTTTTCTTCTTTCAGTCTATCGAGTCATCGGACCTCCGTACTATTAAGAGGGGTATAGGTTCTCGATGCTTAGATCAGCTGTGATGCTTAGCCACAACCTATGAAAGATGCGAGAGAAATCTCTTTGTGTTCCGAGTAAATACGTAAATACTTGCTGGCAAGAGACTGTGATCTTCTTCGCTGCGAGAGATTTGCCTTGGACCGAGGAGTTAGCATTTCTTGCTCCGCAAGAAATGTTACCGTTGTGCTCAAATCCGACCGTTGGAATCGTGTCGTTCGGCCATTGGCTGAGGCTGATGTCCAATTTGGTCATTTCCCATCTGGGAAGGCTGCGGCTATAAATAGCCACCCCGCTCCAACGGTATCCGTTGGCTGCTCTACTTGAGATTTCTGAGAAGATTGATTTGAGCAACCCCTCTCCGAGTGATTTGAGTTTAAGATCCACCGAGAGAAAACCAAGAGCCCAAACTTAGACAGTGGTTTAGCATCATAGTGGTTCTGAGTAAGAGTACTTGTACCTATTACTCTTGAGAGTTGCGCACTCTCTAGACGGATAGATTTGGCTTCGAGTGTTGAAGAGTTGTTGTCTTCACCGAGCCTGATCTTCAGTAACCAAGAGTGATTGTGGTTCGCGAAGGTCGACCAATGGTTTGGTGATCGCCGAGAAGGATCTACCACGAGTGAAATCAACCTGAGTCTGATCAGCTCTGTGTTGAAGGAGAATAGGTTGAAGAGAGTTTATCTTTCGTGTTAAGTCATAGCCCCTCCAACCAGACGTAGCCCTTTGGCAGAAGGGTGAAATGGTCTACCAAATCTCTCTGTCGCCATCGAGCACCACTGGTTATTTCTATTCTACTGCAATTCTTTTAGTAGTTCTTATTCGTGCTCTATGTCGATAGTTTTCTTGATCAGTCTGTTCTATTTATTTCATTTTGTGTATCAGTTCTTCGACAGTATCTGTATTCATTCTATACCATCTTGTGCTCCAGTTGTACTTGTGATATCTATGTAATGCTACTCTATTTATCACTGGCATGTTGTGTCTTATCCTGTTGCATCTGTTTGCTTGTTGTGTAACCCTCGCTGTAGTTAAACCCGTTATCCTTCAAGCTCGCACCGTTGTAAATGCTTTCCTCGTAGAATATGCTTCTGACGAAGAGGACTGAATCAATTTACTTCCTTCGTCTTTCTATTCCGCTGCTGTGATTGGGTTGTGTTACAAATCTTTCGAAAGAAAATTTGAATCTCCCATTCACCCCCCTCTGGTCGATATACCCTCGGTCTTAACAATTGGTATCAGAGCAGGTACTCCCTGTCTCTGTTTATTAAAGGTCTAACGTCCTTGGAGTTTTGAGTATGTCGTATGCAGGGAGATCCTCGCACTCTGAAAGATTTCCTATCTTTGATGGAAATGACTATCTGTACTGGAAGGAACGGATGAGAATCAGAATTCAAGCTATCGACTATGATCTATGGCAGATTGTGGAAGATGGTTACACCATTCAACACCCTGATGCTCCATCTTCTGATGACAAGGCTATGATGCGTCTGGATGCACAAGCGAAAGATATCATCTATGCAAGTATCTCAAAGAACGTATTCATTCGGTTCCGAAACCTTAACATAGCAAAGCAACTCTGGGATGCTATCAAAAATGTTCATGAAGAGTTTATCTCCAGAACAGACTCCCACTCTCAAATGCTTCGCGCCATGTTCACTGGGTTCAGAAGTCTTCGAAAGGAAAGTGTGATGGAACTCACAGATAGGCTGACTGACATTGTTGAATGACTTCGCCAACGAGGAGTAACCGATGTCACCGATAAAGATGTGGTTGAAACAAGCTGTTAAGTGCACTTGATGAATCATTCCATCTATAGTAGCCGAAATAAACAAAGACCTGACTATGAAGAGCTTCACTATGTAGGTCATGACACTGCTGTCGATTCACGAAGAAAAGAGGAGCTGGAAAATGCAAATCAAGAATCCTCTTCGGAAAGGAAGGAGAAATCTCTCACATTATGGCAGTTCTGAAGAAGAAGAAGAAAGAAGAAGATTTGAGAATCAACACACTATCACAAGAGAATTGGAAATGCTCACACAACGGTTGAGTGATCTCAGAAGACAAAACTTATATCTTGTGAATGATGACGAAGTGAGGTGCCTGAATCCTCAAGATAGTTACCTCCGAAAGAAATGAAGTGCTTCAAATGCAAACAATTCGGTCATGTCATAGCAGATTGTCTTGCTGGGCTGAAGCACCTAGTAATCGTTCGAAGCATCTTCACTACAATGGCTTTGCTCGAATGGATCGTCACACTAAGCTCTCGAAGAAAAAGGATCCCGCTTCATCCTCTTCGATGAGACCACACTAACATAAATGCCAGAGCAATCATTGATTCCAACATGAAGAAAATTCTCAGCGAACAAAGCTGTACCAACTGACTCTTGACTTTGAGAGAAGAGACAACAGATACTGATTCAGATGATGAAGAATTCTACAAAAGGATTGGAAGAAGTAATGCATATATTGCTATTGAATCGTCGAAGAAGTTCAGCGAATCAGATACTGATGATGATGCTTCAAGTAATGATGATTCAAGCGATGATGAACCAATCACCTTTTCTCTCATGGCAAAATCTTCAAAGGATCAGGTATCTGCCAAACACCTTAGATCCATGAATGAATACTCTCCTGAATACATATCTTATGCCAAGCTGGTCAAGATTGCTAAATCTCAACATGAAGAAATAGAAATTCTTGAAAGAAATCTCAGGAAAACTGAAGGATTACTGGTCGAAGAGATGGAGAAGAATCAAATGTTGATTGAAGAGCAAGATGCTTTTTCATCAACTATTGATGATCTCACCATTCGATATGACTCACTCTCAGCTGACTACGAGGGTTTATCAAATGAACTCCTCAATAGGAATCAGGAACTCGTGTCACTGAAAGAGTCCCATAATGAGCTGGTTTTAGAGAAAGTTTCTCTCTTCGCCGAGCAATTTGTTCAAATTCCTGATGGTTTTGTTCCACCGTGCTTAAAATGTCTAGAACGTAGCAATATTTTATAAAAATGTTCAGTAATAGTACAAAATAGTTCATGAATTTGGAAAAATGATCATGATTAAATGTTCACGAGTTTTGAAAAAATATTCACAGTTACATAAAAATGTTCATGAATTTGAAATTTTTCACAATTTCAAAAACATGTTCACGAATTGGAAAAATGTTCACCATTTCCAAAAAATGTTGACGAAGTTGAAAGATGTACGAGAAAAAAAAAAGGGAAAAGAACAATAATATTGAAAATAAAATTGAAAATAAAAAATAGAAAAGAAAAGAAAGAAAAAACCGGCCATAAAAAAGGAAAAAAGAGAAAACTGTTCGGGGAAGGTTTTTGAGAAATTACCAACGAAAACAAATACACCTGAAATAGGCCGGCCCAAACGCTGATGGACCAACTTACCAAATAGAAGACGCCCAGTTTCCATGTCTGTGAGAGCGCGCAAAGGCAATTAGGCAAAGGAAAATTGCACTCACATATAAGCATGGCACTGCATGCATCGTTTCCTCACGGTTTGCTTCACGATGGAGCCAGACAGGACAAGACGGCGCGCGAATGCCTTGAGGGTCATGGCCGCGCGAATGCCTAAGGTGCCGCCCTTCGCCTCAGGCGCGTTAACAGAGGGTTGCACGTCCTCCACCGTGTTCGGACGCCAGGCGGACCGCATCGTCTTTGGTTAGGCAACGATGGCAGACCTAGCGAGGGATCCATGGGCCATTTAGGCAAACCACATGGAATCCGACGGAAGGAGTTCAGCGTGCCGGGGCAAGCCTCCTCCCGGGCAGCGGCGAACGCAAGCCAGAACGGTCATATCCTCATCGGGGCCGCGTAGTATGAGCCTGGGATCGACAGATCTGGAGGTGTGTAGGACTCGGGTCCTGTGCCAGCCATGCCAGAGAAGGCCGGAGTTGCCGGACGGGAGCTTGGGGGGACGGATGGAGGTGGAGGGGAGGGAGTGGAGTGGCTAAGGTTTGGTCCAAAGAGAGGAGGGGACAATTATATGTTGGGATCGGGGGTGGGTCTGCGTGGGCTGATCCAATGTGACGGTTGCCCTCGGGCGTGGCCGGGCCTTCCGATTCCGTCCCAGATTTGGGCAGGATATAACGGGTGCCGGTCAGTCAGGGAATTTGAGGCTGATTTGAGGGCCTGTCCGGATTAGTTTTTGGCCGTCCGCCCGGACGTATGAAGGGGTTTAGGGCACCCAGCTGTAGAGCTTCTTAGGCGGTGTGGGAGCTGCGAGATGCATGGGACAGAGGACGCCCATGAAGCTACCTCCAAGCGGATCCCAACGGCGGGATGGATATGTTGAGGGCGCCATCCGCCACCGCCGGCATCGATCAAGGAGTAGTGACCATCAATTCTGTACTACAAAATAAAAAAAGGCAATAGATAATCATTGCCAAAATGAACTGCATTCCCTTTATTTGTTAATAGGCACATCTCAAGTTATTATATTGTACCAAATGGAGGTATTCAAAAACTTGGATCTAAAGTCACAATCTCCTTTACTCTCCTAATTCCGAACAGTTGGCGCCCGTTGTAATGCCAGTGGCGTTGCACAAAAAATCATCTGATCTGCCTACACTCTCTCTCTCCAGAGAGTGAATGACTTCTCCATGCGCCCTTGTTTCCGCCTTTCTAACTCATGAAATCCCCCCCCCCCCCCCTGTTTTGTGCCCAACACGTTTGACACTAAAAAGCATTGTGCCGAGTGGTTTTTTTTGGTCGGATATAACCATCTCTGGGCGAATGATGCTAAAACAAACATGCAACGGAGAATGAAATCCTCTTTGCTATAACGCTTGACATGCATTTTTGTATAATTAGAGTAGAAATGAACCGAGCATCACAAAAACGACAAACCAGACGTATGACGGCATGGCAATGAGAGGAACATGTTAAAGTTGGCTTAAAAACGGAGGTGACAATTTTCTAGAGATGGGCCTAACAAAATGAAACGGACATGACTATTACTATTTCTTTACAAAGAAACTTTGAGATTGGCTTTCATCTAGGTTTGGTTAGTATCTTGGTGTGTTTTTACATTAGCAATGGGATTCCACAGATGGCTTCTCCTCTCTCTCTCTCTCAATATGCTCCTTCTGTACGAGGACAATTTCTTTAGTTTCGTAGATACCCTTACAAAGCCGAACAGAAGATAAAGAGTAGTCGACTGATTGCATCCCTACTCCAAGAATGTAACGTAATTAAAATCACCATTTGAGATAGTCACGAGTAGTTACATTTTGAGTAATGTCACAAAGATAGGTAGGGGTGTACCTGCGATTTATTTAATAAAACAAAATCGACCCACTCTATGCAGAAAAACGAGCCAAAACCATAAATATATGGTTATTAAAGTTCAAACTGTAGAACTCCGACACAAGGGACACACAAGCAAAACTAGGCCTAAAAGCAAGTGAAAGCATCCAGTCAGCATACTATTGTCGCTCACCAGTTGATATCAATTCTGCCCCCCAAGCCGCACCTGCGAGCCCACAAGTAAACCTCTACGAGAATGAGTACCTAAACGCCTAATCCAGGTTGTGTACATATGTGTACGATGCATTGTTGTCTTAGTTTTTGTATTGTGGCATGTGAGATGACCAGGAAACTACAATTGATAAGTGCCTAAATTCTCCTTGGGAGTTATTGTTTATTATTTGTTCTACCATGTTAATCCCTTTTAGATGGAATATCATCTATTTGATGTAACCGGATGCCCAGCATAATGATTGGTGATCAAACTGAGTGCAAAATCGGGTGCACCCTCCGTCCATATGGCTGAGGACGAGTGCCCAGGCTACACCAGGTGCAACTAGAAAGTATGCTACCTATTAGAATCTTTAGAACAGCGAATTTTAAAACAGATGAGATTATTTTTCCTTGAAGAGGACACCATTGAGCGAATATGCGTGATCATTGCCATCGATGGCTTGCTTCAATAGGAGGGAGTTTGTTTCAACATGACCGCATTGATTAATTGCCCTAAGATTTGGGCTTTTTAACCACAACAGCAGTAAATAACTTCCTGATGATCATCGATGCATCTGAGATGACACAACTGCATTTCTCTCCTTGGTTTTAACTAGCTGGCGAGGCGAGATAGAGCCGCCGAGCGATGCTGATGGGCGCTTCCTGGGCTGGCTCAATTGTTGTGGATGCACATGGAAAGCAACGTACAGGGACTCCTGCAAGTCACAAGGACGGATATCGGCCCTGCAGCGCTGGGTCTGCCATCCGACAGAACTCCCTTGTCCTCAGCAATGGTGTGGCCCCTGATTCAACAACAACAACTCACGGGGATCATTCATGGCCAGCAAGAAGCAACAACAGAGTGGAACCGACAGCGTGGTTGGTTATTTCAAATCTGGGCCATCCAAAACACAAAAATAAACGGCCTATATTGATCTGATGTACGTAAAAGGTCTTTAACTTACCCATCTGACAAGGTGCCCGATCCTCCCTGGGTTTCTGGGCTTGGTCGACGGCCACCGCCTGGTAATCAACTCCAGCAGCACGACGCCAAAGCGTACATGCTTGACTCCGGGAACAACTTCCCGGACCTGACGGTCTCCGGGCAAGAGTAGTCCCGGTTGTACTGCTAAAAAGCAATACACCAGTCCCATCAACCTCTGCCAGCTAGCCGGTCTTGCTCCGCTAATCCATAATGGGACCAACTTTGGGTGGTAGGCCGTCTCGAGCAAGATGTCCAAACTTCTGATGCAATGGTAGACGACACTTGGCCGTGCAGATACTCAACCTCTGGCCACACCGGCTTCTACGGTATCCTGGGTGGTCCAGTTAATGGTTGCTTTGCTCGAGATGGATCTGATTGATGAGCACAAGATCCAGCAAAGCTAAAGTTAATGGTGGTTTTTTAAGCTAGATTAATTTTCAGACACATAGGAGCGTACATGCACCAACATATATACTTACCGTGGAGGTGATCTTCCAGAGAATCCAACGGGATATACTCGTGGACCAAGATCGGTGATCGCCGTCGTGCAGGGAGCCTATTGGTTCATGAGGTTCGGGTGGTTGTAGCGCGCTCAAACGTTAGGATATGGGAAAGAAACTGATGTTACACCTGATCTGCTGATGCAATCAGGTCAATGGCAAGCATGATGCAGCTTTATAGCAATGACCTACGAATTAATGTAGATATTTATCGTCCATTAACTTTCCCTCAAAATCATGTTGTCAACTCGATCATCATGGTACGTGCTTACATATGAAAACTAACTGAATGAAATATAATGGATCACCTGGTGTGTCGCTTTTGATGGAGCCTTGAAGAGGACTAGCCTTCCGACCATGACGCGACAGTCATCACTGAAGTTCCGTTGTAGCTCCTTGAAGGAGAAAGTTCACGCCGGGCAGGGTGATGTCCACGTGGATCTGTGCGGCGGAGGGAGACGGCGGGACCTTCTTCCTCGGCACTCATGCAGGGGAAGCAGCTGGCTAGGCTGAAAGCACCCATTGCCTGCTTTGTGCTGCATTGCATAGATACACACACACACACACAAATACTTGTTAGCTTCACAGCGGTCAGTTGACAATGTAACCGTACTATGAAAGTAGAAATATTCCTAAAAGTTCAAAGCACAGCATCACCACAGACATCAACTACTCAACTTGAAGTGTGAGAGGAATTGAAGTTAGTCGAGGCGAGCATTTTACATTTTCAAAAATTGAGATACGAATGCAAGCTTTTCCAACCAAAAACTCACGACATTCAGCTATCATAAGCAATCGTGGAAAAAACAAACTCACAACATTCAACTATCAAACGAATAGAAAACCGCCGCTCGGCAGTCGGGCAATTAGTATATGGCAAGGGGAATAGAGCAGTATAGAGTAGCAAGCGGTGGATCAACAGGAACATCAAAATGGGGCAGCAAGAGTGGCACAGCAGCAGCTGGGAGGAGCTGGCGGTGGAGTAGCACTGCACTGAGACGGGGAGATGTAAGGAACTCTTGATTCACCTACGTTTTGAGTCAGCTTGTGGACACCACATTACCTACTCTACATACAGCTATGTCACATACAGTAGGCACTGCTTACAAATATTTTTTTCAAATACATAAACACTTTTAAATTCATGAATAATATTTAGCTTTTACAAAGTTTTAAAGTTTATAAGCTTTTTTCTTTGTTGGAACATTTTAAATATTCTTTCTATTTTTCACTTTTCTTTGCTCTTTGTTTTTTTCGTTCGCTTCTCAGGGATAGGTTGAGGTCGAAAAGGTGACTGGCAGCGAACCGAGCGAATGTCCTGAGGCGTGCACATTTGGTGTCTTACGGCGGGTGTTTGCAGCTGAATAGGACCTCCCGCACGTGTGGGTTATGTCATTGTCGGGGGGAGGGGCAAACTGATTTTTACTTTAGCGCTTGTGGGTGTGTGATGCCAACTTGCTAGTGTTGGGCCGAGCGCGTGGTCAGGTCACGGCTTTCTTCGTTTCCTCGGTGGGCCCTCGGGCGATGGATACATGGTGGAAGACCGACATAGTTGCTAGCACTAGGGAGAGCGTAGAATTAGAAAGATCGGACCCTAGCCAAACCAACATGAGCACCTGTCGGGTCGGCCGTTGTATCTGGGCCTTATGGCAGTAGATCTAACTTGAAGGTAGGGGGCGGCTAGATCGAGAGATTGAAGTCCTTTTGGGGACAAAAAACTAGTGCAAGAAGAGGTGATTTGACAGGCAAATGCAGAGTGAATGGTTGTCTGCGGGGGAAGTGCAATCATACATGGCCCGTGCCTACATGCCCCAGCAAGTAGGGAAGTTCTAAAAATGAAGATCCATTCCGGTGTACATGATGTGATGGCCAACTCGGTTATGTAAAATGAAAATTGACAATAGAAGTCAAGACAACCGAACGAACACCATGAACTGAATAAACATAAATTTCGGTTAACCCAGTTAATTGGGTTCTCAATTTTCGATGTAAAAGTGTTTCACTCTAACTATAATAGCCGTAAGAGAACTTAACTTATGACCGAGGAACGGCGCCGTAATGCGCGCATATAGCGTAGTGCCATGTAGCCATGCATATGCATCGCATACTCACGACCAAATATCGGCGGGCAGGACAAAGCGGTCATGAAGTCTTAGAGATCAACCAACGGACGCAAGTGACAATACGGGCAGGGGCAAAACCCAATCCAAATTCCTGCCGAAGATCCCAAAGATCGCCAAACGGCTCACGCCAAGTAGAGAGTACAGAGAGCTTCTCTCTCTAGTCTCACCAGTGGCTATTTATTCAAGGGAGCCATAGTAGGAGATCAGTGCATGCCCAGTGCTCTGTGGTCCCGCTAGACGGCACCATGTACCCACGGACAACCACCTGCTTTCTCGCCGCCGCCGTCGTCCTCTCCCTCCTGCCCCTTCTGACCTACCTATCCATGCGCGGCCGCCGCACATCGCCTGCCGCCGCCCCCTCCTCCAGGTATATATGCACATATGCGATCAAACACACCTTTGGGTGCTTCGAAATCCTAGCCTTTTTGTGTGTGTGAATCGGGTGCGTCGATGAAATTGCACAGTTGCAGTGCGGCTGCAAGGTGGCGACGGGGTGCTTGCTGCTGGGAGGGCAACGCGTGAGGGGAAGGAGCTAACAGTGGGAGCTGCCAGACGCCTGTGTGGAGGCCTCCATCGCCGAGACCCCAGGGCAGCCAGGGGGGTGTACAATGCCCACGCCGCCACCACCGCCATTGATCAACGAAAAGGCGCCGGCGGGTCCTACGGCATGCATGTTCGGGCACGCGATGCTGTCTTCCTTCGATCGATCAATATCTCTGCCTTTTCCAGGGTGTTGCGTGGATATATGTACCACAGGATAAGGATACGGCTAGTGCTAGCCGTGTACGAAAGCATTTCGCCTATGTCAAACCTATATGATGCTTCTTATCTCCATTCTAATAATAGTACAACTACAGTAGTTTTTTGTTTGCGAAAAAAGAACGTATCTCTCGTTAAAAGTGCTCCACCTTGTCGATTACAGTTGAAAGTCTTCGTGCACGTGCTCCTAAGGACAGCGCACCTGGAGCTACAGTCGTCGTCGTTGAATCCTTGCGTAGAACTGAATCACCTAACACCAAATCTGTCACATGACAAGAAAACCCTAACCTCACCGCCCAAAGGGGACCAACAGGAATACTAGCCCGAAGCTCCGCAGACTACGCCAGATAGACGAGCTCGAGTAGTATCAGAGCCGGAAGACAAACTCGAAGAAAGCGTCGCCATCCGCCAAGCGCGCACCTGGAAGGAATATTAAAACTCTAACCTAAACACTAACTGGAGCGGACGGCACCGTGATGACCCTCCCGCCACCGACCGCCGAAGCAGCAGGGCAGAGGGGAAGTGAATCCATGGGCTCGCTGATGAAAACCTGGAGGGGGGAGTTTACCTAGCAGTCTAGGGTTAGGGGGAGACACAACTGTGGTAGCGGCTGATAATTTTCATTTCTCAAATCCGTAATCACAAGGAAGTGACGTAGTTAATATGATCCAGTTGTTAATTTGCATTCATTAGTACATTACTAGAAGGGTTGTCGCGTGCTGCGTCGTGGTGTTGGTGAGTTTTCATTTTTTTTACCCCTTGTTTTAAAATATAAGGTTGTATAGTTTTTAAAATATAAGGTGTATAATTTTTAAAAAGTCAAACTTCTTTTTTAAGTTTGACAAAATTTGTAGAGAAATACATCAAATTGGTAGTATTGGATTTCATCATGAAATGAATTTTCGTATGATTTTATTCAGTATTGTGGATGTCGATATTTTCGGCTATTAACTTGGCGAAAGTTAAAAAAAAAAATTGACTTTTCAAAAAAAAATACACCTTATATTATAGAATGATGGAGTATTTGGTTTGGCAAATGGGGGAGATGATGAAGTGTTGTTTTCTTTTAAATAATAATGAACATCGACTTATTAAATGACAAAGGTTATGGCAATCGGATTTTTTTAGTTTGGCTATTTGTGACACGCCCTAATTTTTTATGGGGCAAAAAATTAAGTTAACAAATCATAATACACCAACAGTGGCGGAGCCAACGTTGAACCATTGGGTTCAGATGAACCCAATGAAATTCGCTACCTACGTGCATTTCATGTACGACAGATAAAGCCTGACCCCAATAAAAAATTAGCCTGACCCCATCAAGCTGTAACGCCACATGATTAGACAAATAAAAGGCCAAAAGCCCAGGCATCTTCGTTACTAGTAATAGATCAATACATGTACGACATCTAAAAAAAAGAAGATCAATCAATACCTGTACGAGGGAATACACGGACGGCAGCCACACGCCTCGTCGCTTTCCAATCGACTCGCCTCTTCTCCGCGTCTCGCCCAGTTTTCGTTAGGCCGTCGCTTCGGTCCTCATCTCGCGACACCGACGCCCGACGGCAAATAGCGTTAGAAGCGCTCAACTGCAGTCTAATTCGAGGCAGTAATATCACCTCCACATTCTTCCCTCGTACGTCTACCCATCTAAATCTAATAGCCTAGTACGGGACTTTTCCCCATTTTCTAATTCTTATTCATGGACTTTCATTGATTGCAGGCTATGGAAAGATATTTTCAAAGAAGAGAAAGTCGATCACTGACCCAGATAATGATGCAGGGACATCGAGGGGGTCACCCGTCAGATGTAAGGAAACTGCATCAAATGTCGCTGCCATTAGTTCTCCCAAAGCCTTCTATCCACAAAGAGATTAATTTAGATGAATTGCCCTATGATCCGGCTGATCGGAAGAGATTCGGAGTACACAAGAAATCTAAGAAGCAAGATGAGATTAGGCGACGATATTTAACAAGGGGACCTTACAGGCCGCCGTCTACTTTTGTTATCCACACAGGGACATTGGAGATACTCCACGAAGATTAATCAGACTGGTTTAAAGCTTATGGTCGTTGGTTGAGTATAGTGACAAGGTGCATAAGGCCTTTGTTGTGTTGTTATCTTTTCAGAGATAATAATGGAGGGACAAGCTGGGAGTGATGCATTTGGAATTAATGGTTGGAACGGTTGGAACAAGAAAAGTAGGCTGGATAACCATAAGGGTAAGGTAATATTAATAGCTTTCATAATGTAGCAGTAAAACGGTGTGATGCTTTGATGAATCAAGATCAATCAATTCTGGTGGCTCTGATAAGCAAAGTGATCTTACAAAAAAGCAAAATCGAATTCGGACCTTAATGCTTCAATTGATTCTGTTAGAACTTGTGCATCAAGGCTTAGCTTTCCGAGGCCATGACGAAAACAGAAGAGTCCAAAAAATAAGGGAAACTTTCGAGAGTTGGTAAAAACTTGGCAAATCAAAATGATGATTACGGAGAAGGTAGTTTGAGAAGCTCCACAAAATTGCAAGTGGGTATGTGTTGGGAGATATTCAGAGAAGGAAATTGCCAACTATTTTGCCAAGGTAACATCATCGTTAAATTATATTTCCGTACTATTTTGTGTTCGTCTTACAGTTACACTAATCTCTAATGATGCCCTTATTGTTTTGCACAGATAACTTTGAATTCTATTATTGTAGGAAATTGGAGGGTGAGTGTGTTAGTTTTGATTGATGAAGCTTGCTGATTGTGCTGACAAAGAGCAAATGGCAGTTGTTTTGAGATATCTTAGCAAGCGTGGATTTATCATTGAACGGTTAGTTGGAGTAGCACATGTGCAAAGAAACATCGGCAAATGTCTTCAGGCCGCACTTCAAAAATATTCACGATCTTGGTTTAAGCATAAACAAGTCAGAGGGACAATGTATGACGGGGCTAGCAATATGAGCGGGCGAGTTCAATGGCTTGAAGCAAAGATTTTGCAAGAGAATAAGTCAGCCTATTATGTGCATTGTTTTGCTCACCAACTCCAGTTGTGTATTGTAGCTGTAGCAAAGGAAGCATGAAGATATTTCAGATTTTTCTACATGATCCCATTTTATTTAATGTGGTTGGAGCTTCTTGCAAAAGAAAGGACAATGATTAGAGAGAAAACATCGAGAGGTAGATGTAATGTAATAAAAGCCATAGGTAGTGGGGCAGATTAGCACTGGCAGAGGGTTAAATCAAGATCAAACTCTTCAGAGAGCTGGTGGTGACACTCGTGGGGCTCACACTACAGAACTCTCTCAAGTCTAGTGAAGTTGTTCCTGCAGTCATGTCTGTTCTGAAATATGTGGAGAAAGAAGGTAAAAAAATGAAAAGAAAAGTCAGGCGCGTTGTCTGTGTAGCATATTTGAGACCTTTGATTTGGGTTTATTTGCAATGATGCTGCATTATATTAGGAAAGCAAATACTTTGTCACATTCTTTACAAATAAGGATCAAGACATTCATAAATGCCATGTCATGTGTCAAGTCCACACAAGGAATGAGCATACAAGAACTAAGGGAGAATGGATGGGACTCCACTGATACAGAAGGCATGATTCATTTGTGAAGAAATCACATTGAAGAAGGCGGACATGCAGGAGCAATATATCAATCGGACACAAACCAAGACAAAAAAAAAAGACAAACCTCCGCATTAGGAGTAGAGTGTCTTAATTTGTTATTGCTGGCAACTTCAAGAGTTTGATGGACCGTTCAATGAGGTAAATTCTGCATTACTTGGTCACATGGCTTCTTTCACCCAAACGATGTATGTGTGCTTTTAACTTGGATGATAGCTTGTGAAGCTAGCTGAGTTTATCCAGATGATTTTGATCAACAAAAAAATGATGTCTTGGTACCTGAACTGCGCACTTACCATTGATAATGTGCGAGCGGATGAAAGGTTTGCTAATTTGGACGGGATTGTGATCTTGCGAAGTTATGGTGCAGACAAACAAAAAACAGGTTACTTTTCCCTTGGTCTATCATCTTCTAAAGTTAGTATTGATATTACCAGTTGCAACAGCATCGTGGAGAGAGAGCTTTTCAGCTATGAATGTGTCAAGAAAAAGTTGCGCAACAAAATTGGTGATCAGTTCATGAGGATTGTCTAATTTGCTATGTGGAGAAAGAGATGTTTCTCCCATAGTAATGATGCTGTGTTTGATCTTTTTAAGGCGATTAAAAGATCGAATAGGGAGCTCTAAAAGTGAGTGATTTACATGATTCTTTCACATGATGCACTTTTATTTTAAACTTGCAAAACTAAACTTGTTATTTTCTCATTGTTTTCAAGAAAGATGAGAAGTTGGATCTGAAATATGAACTTATTTGGTATACTTTATCTCAATATGTAAACAAGTGATTTTTAATTTATCCGGTCGGTATGTTATGATCACTTTATTTTTTTAAAGTGACAAATATGTGTGATAAGTGATATCATATTCATTGTGCTTTCTTTGACTGATATAATTTCGTGCAATTTGTCCACAAAATAGACTAAGTTCATTAAAAAAAAATCACAACTAGTTAGGAATGAACCCATGGCGAAAAATTTCTGGCTCGCCCTGTACACCAACGTATTAAATGACAAATGTTATGGGCCTTTGGCAGGCTAAATTGCATTCGATCCAACCTAGTCGTGGGTTGCTGAGTTTGATCCATTTGGCTTGTGAGATATGTGAAGCTGAAGGGAATGTACAATCACGTGGCAATTGGCAAACGAGAGCAATGTGTCACGAGGGCGGAACTAGGAGCAACGTACAGCTAGCATGCATCGTAAACCACGCAAGATGAGCAGTGCCGAAATAGAATCCACGTTAGCGGCTGGCAGCTAGCATGCATCGTCAACACATGCAAGATGAGCAAGTGCCGAAATACAATCTACGTTATCGGCTGGCTGGGGATTTAAGAGACGTCACAATCGGACAATGAACGCTCACATCACGCACAAAGCAAGCTCTCACTCATTGTCTCATTAGGCTACTGACTCGATGCCCCCGGTTTTTATTAGTTTGTGTGTAAGTTTTTTTTCCTTTTCGTTTGGTCAAAGCTTTTTTCCCGGTTTCCATTCGATATTGCCCCTTGATTTTCAGCTTTGCACACTACCGATGCATTAAATACTCCTTCATGAGTACGCAATTTCCCCTCTCCTTCCTTTTCACCTTCAGTCTCCCATCGAGCCAAACTCTCCCCCCTCCCACCCCAAGCGGCAAGATGTACCATGGAGAGCCACCTGTTTTCTCGTCATCGTCGTCGTCCTCCTTCTCCCGCCTGCTAGCTCCGATCCATGTGTGCCGACCGCACATGGCCCACCGCGTCATGCTCCAGGTACATATAGTTCCCTTGGATGTTTCGAATCCGTGCTTTGTTCTGTATGTATAGATGGGCCAGTCGATGTAATTATGGTTGATGAGGCTAGGTGGCGACGCTGGTGCGTGGGGTCAAACGGACGGGCTGGATCATCAAGGGGGAAAGGTGCAGGGAGGGAGCGCGAGGCGTTGGGACAGAGGATACGCTGAAGGACCCTCCTCGCCAATCCCTAACAAAAACTCGGGGGTGGGGTCCCCCTGACGCCGCCGCCACCGCCGTTGATCAAGAATGGTGTGGGAGTCCAGGGTAACGCGCATGCCATGGTGACATCCGTGCACCTCTTGGTTCTTCTTTACGAATGTGTTACAAGAATAATCTGCTGTTGTGAAATAAGTTGTCATGCTTCAAAGTCTTAAAAATGTATTGTTCAATCCTATATCAATTTATACTTTGAGGTAAGGGGTAAAATGGCGGAAATATAAATTAATATAGTCAGAGCAAGCTGTCTCATGGCTTAAGACCCAAATCTATTGTTTTTTTTTTTTTTTTGCGGGGCGTGTTGCGTGAGCCGTGGATATGCACCACAGCATAAGGAACGGCTAGCGCCGTGTACGAAAGCACTTTTGCCAGCGGTGTCAAACAAGTTCGAGGCATTCTATATGGTACAACTACTCGTATAATGCTCACTTATCTCCAATCTATATAGTACAACTACGGTAGCCGGCAAAAAATGAGTTCCCATGAGCTTGGCAAATGCGCCTCCATGTGAGACGTGAAGGTGACTAAAAAAATGGAATTCAGATGTCAGTTGGCAAAAGAGGATGGATGGGACCATGTGTAAAATGGGCAAGTGGTGGTGCTAAAATTTAGTCCCACCCCGAAATTAAAGAAGAGTTTGGCGACCCTTTATATAGGGGTTTCTCTTCATCAACCTAGGGTTTTGCATCGTCTCACAACTTGCGCCGCCACGTAGTACTTTATTCACAACGCCGACGTGACATCGGCGTGCGGGGAGAGTAGGTCTCCGGAACGTTCGTCTTTGCGATCCTGCACTGAGAGAGGACGAATTAGGTTTGGGAAGCGCTCTGCGCGACTGATCAAGTTGTCATCACGGGTTTCATCTTCCGTCAAGTCGGGCAGTGTACTCATTGTCATCTTCATCATGCATCAACAACAGATCGTCGCCAACATCATCATAACACCGTCGCTCCTGCTGCAACTACGAATAGTACGCTCTATCATGATGTTGTTCATGTCTCTCTCTGAGTTGCTTTTTTGTGGGTGATACTGATGTACATGATTTGTTGCTCTTCTTAGTTTGCTAGATGTTGGATGCTAGTTTCTGTTCTAGTAATGACATTATTTATGGAATTAATCATGAACTTGCCTAATTTTCCAACAATCCAAAAACCTAATTGCAGGCAATTTCTTGAGTTAACTATGGCTAGATTCGCTGATGCCACTGAGGCCGGATAAGTTTACGGTGTGCACTTTAGGATGGTGGCAGGTGAAGACCACGCTAGGCTTATGACTATGAAAGTTTTCCACGTTAGTGTTGGTGCTCCAGAGGGAATGTCTAACGAAGATCAAGAAGAGAAAATTTCAGGAAGCCAATACTATGTTTTGTGGGATGCATTCTGAGTGTTCTTGCTGACCGTATGTGTGATGTGTAATGCACATAGATGACGGAAAGACAGTGGGATGCATAAATGCAAAAATTCGGTGTGTGAAACAGATGCACGGCAAGTGAACTGTACATCATGTAGAGTTTTCATGATACAAGATGGTGAATAACCGTTATGTGGTTGAACAAGCATCATGAGTACAGGCATGTGAAGGAACTTGAAACTTCTTAAGTGTGTTCTACCCGACAAATTCGTGGTGGGTGCATGATTGCAAAGTTGCTTCTCATGAGGAATTTCGCCCACAACTCTGAAACATAAGAGACAGGAGATATCAGTTGAAATCTAATTGCATCTCTTGATGTGAAGAAGAAAAAGGCGGGCTAATGAGAAAGGAGGTGAGGTTCAGCCTACCGCCAGTATGGTGCAGAGGGTACCCACAGAACCAAGAACAAAGGGAAGAATAAACCGGTTTTCAACAAGCCTACCAAGACTACTACCTTCAAGAAGAAGAAGTTTAACAGGCTGAGTAGAAGGCTACGCCTGTGGGAAGCCGGACACTTTTCCAAGGAATGCCTTGAACGTGCAGACGCAGAGGGAAAAACGAGCTCTAAGGACTGTCAACATGGTGACCGCTAGCAATACTGATGTGTATGATAATTTCCTATTGTGCTTTCAGTATTCAATATCTTCGTGGTGGACTGATTCAGGTTCTAAGTTCAGTTGTGTGTGGACATCTCTTGGTTTACTCTCTTTCAGGCGCAAGGGATTATTCTGTCCTAATAGGGAATGTGTCACATGCTTCTGTTCATGGCATTGGACGGTGGATCTGAAGTTTACTTCAGGAAAAGATCATGCAACTAAGAAACGTGCAGCATGTCCCTACTATGAACAAGAATCTTGTTAGCGGCTCCCTCTATGTTGAGATGAGTTTAAGGTAGTTTAGAGTCGAATAACAAAGTTAATATGTCGAGATTTGGGAACAATTTATAGGCAGGGCTATGCGTGCGGAGGCTTCTTCCGCTTTCCCTTCAGATTTTGCAATAAGTCAGTAAACCAATTGTGCAGGTTGATGATCATGGAAGTGTTTGGGCACTCTTTAGTCATTATTAATTTTGGTTTAATGTCTCGACTATCCAGTATGAGTTTAATTTCGAATTCACGGTTGCCAAAGGTTCTAAGTGCCATAGTTGTGTGCAATCAAAGCAACCTCGAGAGCCTATATGACTGTCAAGGGAGAGAGAGAACTGGCACCTCTAGAATCCTACATTCTGATCTTTGTGAGATGAATGGTGTGTTGACAAAAGGGGAAAGAGTGGAAATGAGATATTCATGACTTGATTGATGATGAAACTAGATTTTGTTATGTTATTTGTTTCAAATTAAAGATGAAGCATTAGACTACTTTAAACCTATTAAAGCTGAAGTTGGAAAAACCGCTAGAGAGAAAGAAACAAGCGTCTTAGGTACCCGATCGTGGTGGAGAGTATTTTCCCAAATTATTTGATGAATTCTGTGAGGAAATGGTATAATTATCATGAGAGGACGCCTCCCTATTCACCCCAATCAAATGGGGTTTGCCAAGAGGAAAAACCGCACCTTAACTGACTTGATGAATGTCAGTTAGACACTGCCGGTTTATCTAAGTCATGATGGGGGGAGGCTCTATTAACTTATGTAATGTCCTAAATAGAGTTCCTAACAAGGAATAACGGAGAAAAAACCCCTTATGAGGAGTCGGTTGGGAGAAACCATCACTTTCTTATGCGCATTTGGGGATACTGGCAAAGCGTCAATATCCTATTCCTAGAAAACACAAACTCGGACCAAAGACAGGTGGATTGGGTCTTTCTAGGATATGCTCAAGGAGCATTGCTTATGTTTTTTAGTGGTAATATATGAAGTTACCGATATGCATGTTGAGTACTATACGGAATCTCGTGATGCAACATTTTTTGAGAATATATTTCCAATGAAAGATATGCATAGCATTGCTAGATTTTCTTCTGAGATAATTCCTGAATCTAGTACAACTGATGAATATTTCGAACAATCGGATGAGGAAGTCCTTGAGAACGATAAACAATGAAGTTCCTGTCAGGAACACAGAGACAAAGGGTTTGCAAAAATCCTTTGGTGATTGATTTCATTGTATACCTTGTGGACGACACACCCAAGTCCATTGCATAGGCGATGCATCTCCGGATGTAGAGATTGGAAAGAAGTTGTCAATAATGAGATGGACTTCAATTCTTTCTAATGGAACTTGGAACTAACTGATAGACCATATGGTTGTAAACCTGTGGGTTGTAAGTGGGTGTTCAAAAAGAAGCTAAAGCCTGAGGTACTATTGATAGTACAAGGCATGTCTTGTGGCCAAGGACTACACTCAGAAAGAAGGCGAAGATTACTTTTACACACCTATTCACCCGTTGCTGGAATGACCACCATTCGAGTGTACTTTCCTTAGCTGCCCTATATGGTCTAATCATTTCATCAAATGGAGGTAAAGACAGCTTCCTCAATGGAGAGTTGGAAGAGGAAAAATATGAGGATCAGCGTGAGTGGTTTGTGGTAAAGGGTGAAGAGAGAAAGGTGTGCAAGTTGTTAAAATCCTTGTATGGTCTGAAACAGGCACCTAACAATGGCATAAGAAGTTTGAAAGAACTCTCACTTCTGCGGGATTTGTCATTAACGAGGCTGATAGGTTTGTGTACTATCGCCGCGGTGGGGGGGCAAGAGTTTGATATTATGTTTGTATGTGGAGGACATACTAATCTTTGGTACAAAATTAATGCTATCAATGAGGTCAAGTCTTTTCTATCAAAAAGTTTTGACATGAAAGATCTGGGAGGAAGCCGATGTAATTCTAAACATCAAACTTATGAGGGATGAGAGTGGGATTACTCTAACGCAATCTCACTGTTGAGAAGCTCTTGATCCGGTTCGGCTTTATGGAGAGCAAGCCTTCTCCAACACCTTATGATCCCAATATGACACTCAGAAGAAACAAGAAAGAAACGAAGAGATCAATTAAGATACTCTCAAATTGTCTATTAACTCATGTACTTAGCTAGTGCTACAAGGCTAGATATCTTATTTTGCTGTGAGCAAACTGAGTAGGTTCATGTCCAACCAGGTGATGATCATGGCATGCACTAGAAAGGGTCTTATGCTATTGAGAGGTACTATGAGTGAGGAATTACTTATTCAGGGCATCATGCTGTGCTAGAAGGATAAGTGATTCAATTGGATCCGATGTTATGTACTCTACGCAACAAGTGGTATGTAGGTACTCATGGAGGTGGGCGCAAGTGCATGGAGTCTTGCAAACAAAACCATATTGACGAGGTTAACATATGGATGCAGAATAACTCCTTTAGACACATCCACTGTTGAGGCAGAATGGCTGCATAGAGTCTTGATGGACTTGCATGTGGTTGAAAAAACCTGTATCGGCTATTCTATGAATTGTGACAACCAAACTGTATCGCGAAAGTGAACAATTCTAGGATAGTGCAAAGTCATCAAGACACATGAAGAGACTGTTTAAAGTCTGTCAGGAAGTTGAGAAACTCTGGAGTAATAACTGGTACATATATTCAAACAGAACAAACCGGGACGATCCCTTTACAAGGGACTATCACGAAATGTGATTGATATTACATCAAGGGAGATGGGTATGAGACCCATAAAGTTATACCCATAGTCAGTAACCCAACCGTTGTGATCGGAGATCCCGTGAATTAGGATCTTGGAAGAAACAAGCTATTGGTTAACTGAGGGAGTAATAAGTGACCGCTCTATAGGTGAAGAGCAAAACTCTAAGGCTGTAAGGCAGGTTGGCAACATGCCTTAATGTGGTTCTATTGGCTATTAAGTAAAGATGCTCCTACAGAGCAATCTGAAAGAACGGCAACCATATGGAGCGTTGATTGTAAACGTCTCAGCAGTCTGTGAGACTTGGCTAATCTCTAGGAGCTCACGAAGAGGACCAGGAGGTATGACGTATAAGGTCCAAAACTGCGGGGTAGCCTACTAGCAGCCAGGTGCTGTGTAAGACTTTGGTGATGAAACCTGTTCACACAAAACTAGCAATTAAAGGCATAGTCATGTAAAGTTGTGAAATGGAGTAGCTTAAAGTTCTTGGAAGAAGTTCAACTTAACAGCTTCTACTGAAACATGGTATATTCAAAAAAAGTGGTGAGAAAAGATAAAAACTCTAATGTGTATTTGAGATCTGGTGGGGGATTGTTAGAAATAATGGGCCTAGACCACTAAAAAACTCAATCTCAAAATGAGCCCATGTGTAAAATGGCAAGTGGTGGTGTAAAGTTTAGTCCTACCCCGGAAGTTGAAAGAAGAGTTGGACCCCTTTTATATAGTGGGGTTTCTCCACTACTCTAAGTGGTGTGTTGAGAAAAGAAAGAGAAGACCACACACGCGCGCTCGCTCACCTCGCCTCGCCTCGCATGGCATGGCGTGGCGAGGCGAGTGAGTACGTGCGACATGCGCCGTGAATGGTCCACCCGAAATCGATTGTTGCCTTGCAGGGGCGTAGCTTACTTTTGCCGTTTATTTTATTGTCTTCGTAGACAAATTAATGATTCTTGTCCGGTAAAGATGACGGACTTAGAACAACAACTCGGTGTGGGATTGTGATCGCGGACCACAATACCGCCTCTTGGTCCTAATATATATACTGCTACCGCTCGACCAAAGACACACCAAAAACACCAGGGTTTTGCCTCATCTCACAACTTGAGCCGCCACCCGTAGTCTGCATATTCCGAACGCCGATGTGCAGCACGGCGTTGCGGGAGAGCAGGCTCCGGAACGTTCATCTTTGCGATCCTGCACGGGAGAGGACGAATTAGATTTTTGGGAAGTGCTCTGCCGACTGCTCAAGTTCGTCATCAGGGCCATCTTCCGTCCAAGTCGGGCGGTGCTACTCATCATCATACACAACAGATCGTCGCCAACATCATCATCAACATGTGCTCCTGCTGCCAACTACCGAACAGTACGTCTATGTGATCTATTCATGTCTATCTCTGAAGGTGCTATTTGTGGGTGATGGCTGTTGGTACATGATTTGTCGCTTCTAGTTTGCTAGATTGTTGCATGCTAGTTTTTGTCCTAGTCATGAATTATTTTACTGGAGTTAATCATGAACTTGCCTAATTTTCCAACACTTAGGCCGCGCTTGGGTTGCTGTTTTGCAGCGATTTACAAGGGTAAGAAACGCACCTGGTTAAAACTAAAGTGGTGCGGTGGAAAACAACTCCTTGGTTGGTTAAAAGATCCACTAGAAAGATGTAAAACATTGAAAAGTGCAACTCCAACAGATGATGCAAATGGAGATGTAAACTAGTTGTGCCGCTGGCGACCATCAAGCACGATGGAGTGCCTCGGGTTTGCTCTGCGGGCGATGGTTTGCAGCGGCGTTTGGCCTACAGATAGCTGGGAGCGAGGGTGTGTCCTTTTGGGTAAAACGAAGAGGATTTGCGGTGGCCGAAACTCGATGGGAGCGAGCGGATGATGGCGGGGTGGGTGGGGCGGCGGTGGTGTGGAAGACTCGAGTGCGGTGGTGGGAGGGGATGTGGACGTCGATGCGGGGGGGCGGGCGGACGGGTGGTGGAACGGCGGACAGTGATGGAATCGAGCGGTGGCGAAATTCGCGGCATGCGGCGCCGGCCGGCAGGTTCGAAACCGATGGCGGGGGTGCCGGAAGGGGCGTATCTGGCGGAGGGCGCGACGGACGGCGGAGAGTGCGGCGGGGGGCGACAAGGGAGCCGGGAGGAAAAAAAGAGGGTTGGGGGGAAGGAAATGGTACGGTGGTTGGCGGTTGGCGGTTGGCGTGGGCGCGTTGCTGACGTTTTTGCATCTCAGTGGATGGAGATGTATATTTGCACCAGGAGGTGTTGTAGTTTACATCTCCTAAAGGCGGAGATGTAATTTTTTTTTCATCTACATCATCTGTTGAAGTGACGTTTTTGGCCCGGGATGTAAAAAGTATTTTTACATTTACACTTCTGTGGAGATGCTTTTAGATTAAAAAAATTGGGCTGGTTTTCGTGCTTCCATCCGGAAAAAAATAAAACACCTCTTCCTCACCTCCGTTTTTATTTCCGTCCGGATTTTACTCATTCCCCGTTAATACGGTTGTTGTGAATCAGTTACGCATGTAAAATATATACAGCCCAGCAATCCAAGCGGGCCCTTATAGGAGGTTAAAAGTGGGAAGTCATGTTCAACCATGCTAAATGCCGCACGCACGCATGCGATCTATACTCGTGGATCCAGGGACAGGACAAACGCCCATTGCAGACCTGAGGTAGGTAAACACACGGAAGTGCAAGACAAAATTCAGAGTTCCAGTCGAGAGAATTAAGGACGTCGCAAATCCTCACTGTGAACAGCTAGCTCACATCTGCAGTCTCACTGCTCAAGTGGCTAGTGACGTGTTCGCATACGAACATGTCACCGTGTACCCTCGACGCGGGGGGGGGGTGATGCACCGCAGCTCACGTCGAAAGGGACCCGGACCAAAAGCGTGGTACAAAGCAATCCGGCGGGGTGCTTTTGAGGACCCAAAACCCCACACGCCCCAGGAGGGACCTCGTCAGGGCGCGCAGTGGCTAGTGGGACTGCCCCCTAGGTCGACTGATCGCCCCTAGGGGCCGAGGTTCGACGCTCGGTAAGAAGAAGAACGAAGGAAGAACGAGGAAGAAGAAGAGCAAGGGAGAGAGATAAAGTAAGGTAAAAAGTGGTATGATGAATTGATCGATTGTGTGTTGTTCAATGGCCGTCCCTCCATTCTATTATGAGGCGGCTGGACTTCCCGTACAAGAAAAGGATTCCAAATGCCCATCCAAATCTTTCCAAAATAACCGAACTCGGATTTGGCAAGTCTAAGACATCACTTTCGTTTTGACACTCACAGGCCACAAACAACCTCGAATGAAGATGCGCCCAAAAGCAAATTTAACCGTTTCGACGAGGCGAACAACTTCCATGTTGAACATTTTCGATCGAGGCCATCTTCAGGACCGAATGGCTCGCGCAAGACAGAACTATTACTCATGGCTACCCATGTCTGATGGGCGCGCCACTTTTTACTAGTGACAGGACCGTATTCAGGATGGCTCTAAATTTACATACGATATCGGATTGAGATGATTTTATATCAAAACGACCGTTTCGACGAGACGAAGACAAGTTGTGAGAAAGTTTCTCTTTGAGGCACATCTGAGGGGTGGTAATTGTCCTAATAGTGCTCTGGATATAAAATCTCAGTATTTAGAACACAACTTTGGCCTTTGAGATGAGATCAGATGGTTGTGGCCCCAAAACTCTCAAAAGTTCATGTCGACCAATACGGAACTTTTTAATGTAGAATCACTTCTCCATTTGAGACCATCTTAATTGCATTTCGTACCATGCCAAAATCGTGGTCACACCATGCCCCCTGTTTTCGGCAACAAACTTGTGCTGCCGAAAAATAACTTGCACCGAGTTTGTTCTAAGGACGAGATCCAACACTCCATAGGCCATTTTCATGTTTTAGGATGATAAGTATATATATCGGCCATTGCTTTGTTGAACTCTTGATGCAAACTTGGTGAAAAAATTCCCAACTTCTATAACAATCGGTGATTAAAGTTTCATAGAATGTATCTCAAAACCATCCTCGAACTATATTGTTCAACTTTGCTGGATTTTGCAGATAATACGAATGAACTTCTTCCATCCTGCTTCACCTACATAAAAGTTTATAGTGGCCGACGCGATGCGCCTCCAATTCGGCCTTACCTACGTTGGCGGAGAATAAGCATCGGCTATCGATTGATATATGCAATACACCATGATCAGAATAGTAGCTGGATGCTTGTTGTGCCAACTCATTTGCTCTTCAATTGTCAGTCCAGATATATGAGCAGATTAAAGCAACACAAGGTAAATTTACATCTAGACAAAACCTCCAAAATAAATATAGTGATTCATCAAAAGATGATAACCCTTGGATATTTGTTGCATTCTCATAAACGAATCACCAAACACTTCAATAGTGTAGCAATATGCAACCAAAGGCTTGTCTCGCTTTCCAATCGAACTAAGGACGATGTTCAGATACTACACCGGCCTTGCTTTGACATATTCTTACGGCGCGATAGATAAATATCGGCCATTACCCATAAGGTCCATGTAAAAATTCACCCACCAAAGCATGTTATAGCAGAAATAAAACAAATGAAAACAACAAAAAATATTTCGGGCCCCTTCGTATTAGCAACAAAAATGTAACTAACCAAATGTATAGTGATTTGGTAATACCCCCTTCATGATATAGGAAAATTATGTGCATCCATGGATCAAAATAAATCCATGTAGGGTAATTGATCATAACCTAGGGATGAATTTCATGGCAAAGCATCATGGCATGGGTTGAAGAAAATGGGATGAGTGCTAACCGAAGATTTTGATGTGTGATGCACACCTTTGGCTTAATTGTTGTGTTGTGCAATATCTACCTTACCTTGTGTTTGGGGTGTTGACAGAAACAGGTATGGACTAATTTGTTTGCGAGTGCATACAGAGAGAAAGTCCGAACACAACGAAAGAGTATGCTGTCTCCGGTGCAGAGTTCGAGGAACTTCACGAAACCTATCTGCGCTGATGAGAAGAACAAGCTAATTTGTTAGAAGTGATAGAGTCAAGAAGATTATGTGAGAATCGCCCCCCGAAAGTGTTCTGCTGAAGCGAACTTTTGTTTCGATTCTATACGTCCGACGAAGTTGACGCTGTGATTGAAGCCGAAGACAAAGTGAAGACGTAGCATTCATTTTGTTTTTATTCTTTCAGTCTATCGAGTCACGGACTCCTGGTTACATTAAGAGGGTATAAGTTCTCGATGCTTAGATAGACTGTGTGCTTAGCCACAAACCGATGAAAAGATGCGACGAGAATCTCTTTGTGTTCCGAGTGTAAAAGACGTAAATATTGTGGCAAGAGACTGTCGTTGATCTTCTTCGCTGCGAGAGATTTGCTTGGACCGAGGAGAGTTAGCATTCCTGCTCCGCAAGAAAATGTACCGTTGTGCTCAAATCCGACCGTGGAATCGTGTCGTTCGCCATTGGCTGAGGTGAGTCCAATTGGTTCAATTTCCCATCTGGGAAGGCTGCGGCTATTGAAATATGCCACCCGCCTCCAACGGTGATCGTTGGATGCTCTACTGAGATTTCTGAGAAGGAGAAGAGTGATTTGAGCAACCCCTCTCCGAGTGATTTGAGTTAAGTCCACGAGAGAAAACAAGAGGCCCACAACTTGAGACAGTGGGTTTTTAGCATTCATAGTGGTTCTGAGTAAGAGATTGTACCAATTACTCTTGAGAGTTGCGCACTCTCTAGACGGATAGATGGCTTCGAGTGTTGAAAATCTCCCCCACTTTTGTCTCATTTGTGGGGGAAAAGCGTCCAGACCACCTCGTGTGGGACGATACAGGCCCGAATTGGAGGCTTCGGCGGTCCGGACGGATGCGGGCCATTTTGGCGTCCGCCTGGAGACGCCCTTACCAGCATATAGTCACAACTCCACAAACGTTAGCTACCCTTCGTCGGTGGCACCTTTGTTTAGGCGGGCAATGCATGGTGATATTATAATCTCGTGCATCTCTAACCAATCCATTTAATTTAGACCCTCAAGCGATCCTCTTAACCTTAAACTGCCTTATATTTGAAAGAGTAAAATAAAATTGGTTCCAGGTGAACTCTTACTAAACTCTCTAAAATCTTTTTCCATGAATTCCCATTCACAAAAGTACTGATTCAAAACAAATGGAGAACAATTCAATTACATTGCATACATGAACATAAATGACTCAATCGAAACAAAATAAAAACTATCTACTAGTATATTAAAAACTAATTGCAAGGCAGCACTCTGTATTTCCCAAATAAATGTGTCATCTGTTATTTCATTGGTTCCTATTTATGAAATTACGGGAGCAACTGCCCTCCCGACAAGGTTCTATCAAAAAAAAACTAAAATGAATGAACTTACTCTTTAGGCCATGAGATTCACATGATCCATGGCCGTCGGAGTCGCTATTACAAAAGACTCGATCACTTTCGGCTCCTGCCTCATCGTCAACCCCCCGCGCCACATGGAAGGCCTGCCTCATCGACAATCTTCCTTTAGAGGTCGTAGAATTGGAACTCCTTAGCGAAGAGTCCGGGTGACCTTCTCTTCGGTGGTCGGCCATGAGGGGCTCGTCAGGGTGAGCGACTCGATACTGCTCAAAGGCCTCCCAATTTCCCACCTTTGCAGCGGGGAGACCACCAGGAATGTCTTGACGATGAAATCCAAGGACTGGTGCCGACTACTAGGGGAAAATTATATTACACCCGGGATGTTGTGAAGATACCACCATCATGTATAGACGCAAGGCCGCCTGCTCGCCTATTGGGAATGAGCAAGATCCAGTGTCGCTTTCCCGTGTCACGTCCTAATCCTGCACCAGCGGCCCCCATGGTATTGTCACGACGCTGGGGTACTTCTTATTCATCGACGGTTGACAACCAGTAGGATGGACATGGATCTGAGCTTGGGAGCGCGGTGAGTCCCGGGGCGGCATGCCGGCCTGTTTCAGGTGCAACGACGATCAGACGAGGTTGGTCCCCCTGCGTCGATTCAGTGATGGTGACTTCCGACAGCTGGCCTGGCAATTCGAGGGGACAGGGGCGCGGCTGTTGATGGAAGATAGGGGGGGGTGGACTCGGGCCGGGTGGTGAGGCCATTGGTGCAGAGGCGAGGGCGAGGTCGGACGCAGAGGAAGGGCTAAATTATCCTGAGACTCGGATGCCGGCGCTCAAATATAAGGCATCAGCTGACGCGCCGGGTTCGGCTAGGTCCAGATTATAATCTCAAAAAATTGAGGAGAAGCAGTTGTAAGAGATGACTAGAGATGCTCTAAAGATTCGGAAAAAAGTATTAGTATTTTTCATGTAATCCTAGCATGCTCCATCTGACGTGTCTATCACGAAAAGAGTGATTTATCTTTGAGAATCATTAAAAACAGTTTTTTTGTTCTTTCTGGGAATGGTAAAAGCAGGTTAATAAAGTAGATTTTTTCTCGGTTTTAGCAGGCTGCATTATATTGGGACGAACCAAATGGTCGCTTAGTTCCTTTTAAAGGAGGCCCCGTTCATGGGAACCTAATCTACCGTGACCGCGAAGGGCTGCAGGGGGAGACCGCGCGCGCACCGCTAGCTCCCCATGCGCACTTTTGGGCCGGCCGATGTGGGGCGCCCTGTCGTTTTCTAATTTGTATTTTCTACTGTAAATAATGGGGATTTCAAAGAAGTTTGATTTATTTAAATGATAATTTTGTTTTTTGAAGAAATCATAAAGTTCGTGATTTAACAAAAATGATCATGTTTAGATAGAGATGGTTCGCATATTAGACAAATGGTCATGATCTTTGTAAAAAATGTTTGCATATTCAAAAAATGTGCAACAATTGAATAAAAATGAAAATTCAAAAATGTTAATGAAGAAAATTTTATAAAATGTACCAGAAAAAAAACATGGAAAAAACTTTGTGATTCAAAAATGGCTTCCACAATTTCGAAAAATGTTCACTGATCAAAAAAATGTTCATCGGTCAAACAAGTCGCGGATTCAAAAACATTATTCATCAAAATTCAAAAAATCTTAACACATTTCAAAAAATATGATTGTGATTTCAAAAATAGTTCCCAAATTTCAAAAAGATGTTCTCGAGGTTAAAAACAATTGGTAATTGAAAATTATTCAACGAATTTTAATAAAAAAAATTATGAATTCAATTTTTTACATTTTATAAAATGTTCATTAATTGTAAAAATAGTTCATGAATTTGGAAAAATGATCATGATTAAATGTTCACGAGTTTTGAAAAAATATTCACAGTTACATAAAAATGTTCATGAATTTGAAATTTTTCACAATTTCAAAAACATGTTCACGAATTGGAAAAATGTTCACCATTTCCAAAAAATGTTGACGAAGTTGAAAGATGTACGAGAAAAAAAAAAGGGAAAAGAACAATAATATTGAAAATAAAATTGAAAATAAAAAATAGAAAAGAAAAGAAAGAAAAAACCGGCCATAAAAAAGGAAAAAAGAGAAAACTGTTCGGGGAAGGTTTTTGAGAAATTACCAACGAAAACAAATACACCTGAAATAGGCCGGCCCAAACGCTGATGGACCAACTTACCAAATAGAAGACGCCCGGTTTCCATGTCTGTGAGAGCGCGCAAAGGCAATTAGGCAAAGGAAAATTGCACTCACATATAAGCATGGCACTGCATGCATCGTTTCCTCACGGTTGCTTCACGATGGAGCCAGGACAGGACAAGACGGCGCGCGAATGCCTTGAGGGTATGGGCCGCGCGAATGCCTAAGGTGCGCCCTTCGCCTCAGGCGCGTTAACAGAGGGTTGCACGTCCTCCACCGTTTCGGACGCCAGGCGGACCGCATCGTCTTTGGTTAGGCAACGATGGCAGACCTAGCGAGTGGATCCATGGGCCATTTAGGCAAACCACATGGATCCGACGGAAGGAGTTCAGCGTGCCGGGCAAGCCTCCTCCCGGGCAGCGGCGAACGCAAGCGAACGGTCATATCCTCATCGGGGCCGCGTAGTATGAGCTGGGATCGACAGATCTGGAGGTGTAGGACTCGGGTCTGTGCCAGCCATGCCAGAGAAGGCCGGAGATTGCCGGACGGGAGCTTGGGGGGACGGATGGAGGTGGAGGGAGGGAGTGGAGTGGCTAAGGTTTGGTCCAAGAGAGGATGGGGACAAATATGTTGGGATCGGGGGGGGTCTGCGTGGGCTGATCCAATGTGACGGATGCCCTCGGGCGTGGCCGGCCTTCCGATATCCGTCCCATATTTGGGCAGGATATAACGGGTGCCGGTCAGTCAGGGAATGATTGAGGCTGATTTGAGGTGCCTGTCCGGATTAGTTTTTGGCCGTCCGCCCGGACGTATGAAGGGGTTTAGTGGCACCCAGCTGTAGAGCTCCTTAGGCGGTGTGGGAGCTGCGAGATGCATGGGACAGAGGACGCCCATGAAGCTACCTCCCAAGCGGATCCCAACGCGGGATGGATATGTTGAGGGCGCCATCCGCCACCGCCCGGCATCGATCAAGGAGTAGTGGACCATCAATTCTGTACTACAAAATAAAAAAAGGCAATAGATAATCATTGCCAAATGAACTGTTCCCTTTATTTTGTTAATAGGCACATCTCAAGTTATTATTTGTACCAAATGGAGAGTATTCAAAAACTTGGATCTAAGTCACCATCTCCTTTACTTCCTAATTCCGACAGTTGGCGCCCGTGTAATGCCAGTGGCGTTTGCAAAAAAATCACTGATCTGCTACACTCTCTCTCTCCCAGGAGTGAATGACTTCTCCATGCTGCCCTTGTTTCCGCCTTTTCTAACTCATGAAATCCCCCCCCCCCCCCCCCCTGTTTTGTGCCCAACACGTTGACACTAAAACATTGTGCCGAGTGGTTTTTTTTGGTCGGATATAACCATCTCTGGGCGAATGATGCTAAAACAAACATGCAACGGAGAATGAAATTCCTCTTGCTCTAACGTTGACATGCATTTTTGTATAATTAAGTAGAAATGAACCGAGCATCCACAAAACGACAACCAGACGTATGACGCATGGCAATGAAGGAACATGAAAGTTGGCTTAAAAACGGAGGTGACAATTTCTAGAGATGGGCCTAACAAAATGAAACGGAATGACTATTACTATTCTTTACAAAGAAACTTTGAGATGGCTTTCTCTAGGTTTGGGTTAGTATCTTGGTGTTTTTACATTAGCAATGGGATTCCACAGATGGCTTCTCCTCTCTCTCTCTCTCAATATGCTCCTTCTGTACGAGGACAATTTCTTTAGTTTCGTAGATACCCTTACAAAGCCGAACGAAGAAAAGGTAGTCGACTGATTGCATCCCTACTCCAAGAATGTAACGTAATTAAAATCACCATTTGAGATAGTCACGGTAGTACATTTTGAGTAATGTCACAAAGATAGGTAGGGGTGTACCTGCGATTTATTTAATAAAACAAAATCGACCCACTCTATGCAGAAAAACGAGCCAAAACCATAAATATATGGTTATTAAAGTTCAAACTGTAGAACTCCGAACAAGGGACACACAAGCAAAACTAGGCCTAAAGCAAGTGAAGCATCCAGTCCAGCATACTATTGTCGCTCACCAGTTGATATCAATTCTGCCCCCCACAGCCGCACCTGCGAGCCCACAAGTAAACCTCTACGAGAATGAGTACCTAAACGCCTAATCCAGGTTATGTACATATGTGTACGATGCATTGTTGTCTTAGGTTTTTGGTATTGTGGCATGTGAGATGACCAGGAAATACAATTGATAAGTGCCTAAATTCTCCTTGGGAGTTATTGTTTATTATTTGTTCTACCATGTTAATTCCCTTTTAGATGGAATATCATCTATTGATTAACCGGATGCCCAGCATAATGATTGGTGATCAAACTGAGTGCAAATCGGGTGCACCCTCCGTCCATATGGCTGAGGACGAGTGCCCAGGCTACACCAGGTGCAACTAGAAAGTATGCCTACCTATTAGAATCTTAGAACAGCGAATTTTAAACAGATGAGATTTATTTTTCCTTGAGAGGACACCATTGAGGAATATGCGTGATCATTGCCATCGATGGCTTGCTTCAATAGGAGGGAGTTTGTTTCCAACATGACCGCATTATTAATTGCCCTAAGATTTGGGCTTTTTAACCACAACAGACAGTAAGATAACTTCCTGATGATCATCGATGCACTGAGATGACACAACTGCATTTCTCTCCTTGGTTTAACTAGCTAGCGAGGCGAGATAGAGCCGCCGACGCGATGCTGATGGGCGCTTCCTGGCATGGCTCAATTGTTGTGGATGCACATGGAAGCAACGTACAGGGACTCTGCAAGTACAAGGACGGATATCGGCCCTGCAGCGCTGGGTTGCCATCCGACAGAACTCCCTCTGTCCTCAGCAATGGTGTGGCCCCTGATTCAAAACAACAACTCACGGGGATCATTCATGGCCAGCAAGAAGCAACAACAGAGTGGAACCGACAGGTGGTTGGTTTATTTCAAATCTGGGCCATCCAAAACACAAAAATAAACGGCCTATATTGATCTGATGTACGTAAAGGTCTTTAAATTACCCATCTGACAAGGTGCCGCCTCCCTGGGCTTTCTGGGCTTGGTCGACGGCCCACCGCCTGTGTAATCAACTCCAGCAGCACGACGCCAAAGCTGTACATGCTTGACTCCGGAACAACTTCCCGGACCTGACGGTCTCCGGGCAAGAGTAGTCCCGGTTGTACTGCTAAAAGCAATACACCAGTCCCTATCAACCTCTGCAGCTAGCCGGTCGGTCTGCTCCGCTAATCCATAATGGGACCAACTTTGGGTGGTAGCCGTCTCGAGCAAGATGTCCAAACTTCTGATGCATGGTAGACGACACTTGGCCGTGCAGATACCAACCCTCTGGCCACACCGGCTTCTACGTCATCCTGGTGTCCAGTTAATGGTGCTTTGCCTCGAGATGGATTGATTGATGAGCACAAGATCCAGCAAAGCTAAAGTTAATGGTGGTTTTTAAGCTAGATTAATTTTCAGTACACATAGGATGCGTACATGCACAACATATATACTTACCGTGGAGGTGATCTTCCAGAGAATCCCACGGATATACTCGTGGACCAAGATCCGGTGATCGCCGTCCGTGCAGGAGCCTATTGGTTACAGAGGTTCGGGTGGTGTAGCGCGCTCAACGTTAGGATATGGGAAAGAAACTGATGTTACACCTGATCTGCTGATGCATCAGGATCAATGGCAAGCATGATGCAGCTTTATAGCAATGACCTACGATTAATGTAGATATTTATCGTCCATTAACTTTCCCTCAACACATCATGTTGTCAACTCGATCATCATGGTACGTGCATTACATATGAAACTAACTGAACTGACATAATTGGATCACCGGTTGTCGCTTTTGATGTAGCCTTGAAGAGACTAGCCTCCGACCATGACGCGACAGTCATCACTGAAGTTCCGTGTAGCTCCTTGAAGGAGAAAGTTCACGCCGGCAGGGTGATGTCCACGTGGATCTGTGGCGGAGGGAGACGGCGGGACCTTCTTCCTCGCACTCATGCAGGGGAAGCAGCTGGCTAGGCTGAAAGCACCCATTGCCTGCTTTGTGCTGCATTTGCATAGTACACACACACACACACAAATACTTGTTAGCTTCACAGCAGGTCAGTTGACAATGTAACCGTACTATGAAAGTAGAAATATCCATAAAGTTCAAAAGCACAGCATCCCCACAGACATCAACTACTCAACTTGAAGTGTGAGATGGAATTGAAGTTAGTCGAGGCGAGCATTTTACATTTTCAAAAATTGAGATACGAATGCAAGCTTTTCCAACCAAAACTCACGACATTCAGCTATCATAAGCAATCGTGAAAAAACAAACTCACACCATTCAACTATCAAACGAATAGAAAACCGCCGCTCGGCAGTCGGCAATTAGATATGGCGGATGGCAAGTAGCAAGCGGTGGATCAACAGGAACCTCAAAATGGGGCAGCAAGAGTGGCACAGCATGCAGCTGGGAGGAGCTGGCGGTGGAGTAGCACTGCAATGAGACGGGAGATGTAAGGAACTCTTGATTCACCTACTGTTTTGAGTCAGCTTGTGGACACCACCATTACCTACCTACATACAGCTATGTCCATACAGTAGGCACTGCTTACCAAATATTTTTTTCAATACATAAACACTTTTAAATTCATGAATAATATTTAGCTTTTACAAAGTTTTTAAAGTTTATAAGCTTTTTTCTTTTGTTGGAACATTTTAAATATTCTTTCTATTTTTCACTTTTCTTTGCTCTTTGTTTTTTTTCGTTCGCCTTCTCAGGATAGGTTGAGGTCGAAAAGGTGACTGGCAGCGAACCGAAGCGAATGTCCTGAGGCGTGCACATTTGGTGTTCTTACGGCGTGTTGCAGCTGAATAGGACCTCCCGCCCGTGTGGGTTATGTCATTGTCGGGGGAGGGGCAAACTGATTTTTCACTTTAGCGCTTGTGGGGTGTGATGCCAACTTGCTAGTTTTTGGGCCGAGCGCGTGGTCAGGTCCGGCTTTCTTCGTTTTCCTCGGTGGGCCCTCGGGCGATGGATCATGGTGGAAGACCGACATAGTGTAGCACTAGGGAGAGCTAGAATAGAAAGATCGGACCCTAGCCAAACCAACATGAGCACCTGTCGGGTCGGGCGTTGTATCTGGGCCTTATGGCAGTAGATCTAACTTGAAGGTAGGGGGCGGCTAGATCGAGAGATTGAAGTCCTTTTGGGGACAAAAACTAGGCAAGAAGAGTGATTTGACAGGCAAATGCAGAGTGAATTGGGTTGTCTCGGGGGAAGTGATCATACATGGCCCTTGCCTACATGCCCCAGCAAGTAGGGAAGTTCTAAAAATGAAGATCCATTCCGGTGTACATGATGTGATGGCCAACTCGGTTATGTAAAATGAAAATTGACAATAAGACGTCAAGACAACCGAACGAACACCATGAACTGAATAACATAAATTTCGGTTAACCCAGTTTAATTGGTTCTTCAATTTTCGATGTAAAAGTGTTCACCTCTAACTATAATAGCCCGTAAGAGAACTTAACTTATGACCGAGAACGGCGCCGTAATGCGCGCATATAGCGTAGTGCCATTAGCCATGCATATGCATCGCATACTCACGACCAATATCGGCGGGCAGGACAAAGCGGTCATGAAGTCTTAGAGATCAACCAACGACGCAAGTGACAATACGGGCAGGGGCAAAACCCAATCCAAATTCCTGCCGAAGATCCAAGATCGCCAAACGGCTCACGCCAAGTAGAGAGTTCAGAGAGCTTCTCTCTCTCAGTCTCACCAGTGGCTATTTATTCAAGGGAGCCTAGTAGGAGATCAGTGCATGCCCAGTGCTCTGTGGTCCCGCTGACGGCACCATGTACCCACGGACAACCACCTGCTTTTCTCGCCGCCGCCGTCGTCCTCTCCCTCCTGCCCCTTCTGACCTCCTATCCATGCGCGGCCGCCGCACATCGCCTGCCGCCGCCCCCTCCTCAGGTATATATGCACATATGCGATCAACACATCCTTTGGGTGCTTCGAATCCTAGCCTTTTTGTGTGTGTGAATCGGGTGCGTCGATGAAATTGCACATTGCAGTGCTGCTGCAAGGTGGCGACGGGGGGGTTGCTTGCTGCTGGAGGGCAACGCGTGAGGGGAAGGAGCTAACAGTGGGAGCTGCCAGACGCCTGTGTGGAGGCCTCCTCGCCGAGACCCCAGGGACAGCCAGGGGTGTACATGCCCACGCCGCCACCACCCGCCATTGATCAACGAAAAGGCGCCGGCGGCGTCCTACGGCATGATGTTCGGGCACGCGATGCTGTCTTCCTTCGATCGATCAATATCTCTGCTTTTCCAGGGTGTTGCGTGGATATATGTACACAGGATAAGGAACGGCTAGCTGCTAGCCGTGTACGAAAGCACTTTCGCCTATGTCAAACCTATATGATGCTTCTATCTCCATTCTAATAATAGTACAACTACAGTAGTTTTTTGTTTGCGAAAAAGAACGTATCTCTCGTAAAGTGCTCCACCTTGTCGATTACAGTTGAAAGTCTTCGTGCACGTGCTCCTAAGGACCAGCGCACCTGGAGCTACAGTCGTCGTCGTTGAATCCTTGCGTAGAACTGAATACACTAACACCAAATCTGTCACATGACAAGAAACCCTACCTCACCGCCCAAAGGGGACAACAGGAATCTAGCCCGAAGCTCCGCAGACTAAGTCCAGATAGACGAGCTCGAGTAGTATCAGAGACGGAAGACAAACTCGAAGAAGCGTCGCCATCCGCCAAGCGCGCACTGGAGGAATTTAAAACTCTAACCTAAACACTAACTGGAGCGGAGGCACCGTGATGACCCTCCCGCCACCGACCGCCGAAGCAGCAGGCAGAGGGAAGTGAATCCATGGGCTCGCTGATAAACCTGGAGGGGGGAGTTTACCCTAGCCGTTAGGGTTAGGGGGAGACAACTGTGGTAGCTGGCTGATATTTTTCATTTCTCAATCCGTATCAAAGGAGCTGACGTAGTTAATAGATCCAGTTGTTAATTTTGCATTCATTAGTACATACTAGAAGGGTTGTCGCGTGCTGCGTCGTTGGTGTTGGTGAGTTTTCATTTTTTTTACTCCCTCTGTTTTAAAATATAAGTGTATAGTTTTTAAATATAAGGTGTATAATTTAAAAGTCAAACTTCTTTTTTAAGTTTGACAAAATTTGTAGAGAAATACATCAAATTGGTAGTATTGGATTCATCATGAAATGAATTTTCGTATATTTTATTCAGTATTGTGGATGTCGATATTTTCGGCTATTAACTTGGCGAAAGTTAAAAAAAATTGACTTTTCAAAAAATAAATACACCTTATATTATAGAACTGATGGAGTATTTGGTTTGGCAAATGGGGGAGTGATGAAGTGTGTGTTTTCTTTTAAATAATAATGAACATCGACTTATTAAATGACAAAGGTTTGGGCAATCGGATTTTTTTAGTTTGGCTATTGTGACACGCCTAATTTTGTTATGGGGCAAAAAATTAAGATTAACAAATATAATACACCAACAGTGGCGGAGCCAACGTTGAACCATTGGGTTCAGATGAACCCAATGAAATTCGCTACCTACGTGCATTTCATGTACGACAATAAAGCCTGACCCCAATAAAAAATTAGCCTGACCCCATCAAGCTGCTAACGCCACATGATTAGACAAATAAAAGGCCAAAAGCCCAGGCATCTTCGTTACTAGTAATAGATCAATACAGTACGACATCTAAAAAAAAGAAGATCAATCAATACCTGTACGAGGAATACACGGACGGCAGCCACACGCCTCGTCGCTTTCCAACTCGCCTCGCCTCTCTCTCCGCCGTCTCGCCCAGTTTTCGTTAGGCCGTCGCTTCGGTCCTCATCTCCGACACCGACGCCCGACGGCAAATAGCGTAGAAGCGCTCAACTGCAGTCTAATTCGAGGCAGTAATATCACCTCCACATATCTTCCCTCTGTACGTCTACCCCATCTAAATCTAAAGCCTAGTACGGGAACTTTTCCCATTTTCTAATTCTTATTTTCATGGACTTTCATTGATGCAGGCTATGGAAGATATTTTTCAAAGAAGAGAAGTCGATCACCTGATCCAGATAATGATGCAGGGACATCGAGGTCACCCGTCAGATGTAAGGAACTGCATCAAATGTCGCTGCCATTAGTCTCCCAAGCCTTCTATCCACAAAGAGATTAATTTAGATGAATTGCCTATGATCCGGCTGATCGGAAGAGATTTCGGAGTACACAAGAAATCTAAGAAGCAAGATGAGATTAGGCGACGATATTTAACAAGGGGACCTTACAGGCCGCCGTCTACTTTTGTTTATCCACACAGGGACATGGAGATACTCCACGAAGATTAATCCAGACTGGTTTAAAGATTATGGTCGTTGGTTGAGTATAGTGACAAGGTGCATAAGGCCTTTTGTTGTGTTGTTATCTTTTCAGAGATAATAATGAGGGACAAGCTGGGAGTGATGCATTTGGAATTAATGGTTGGAACGGTTGGAACAAGAAAAGTAGGCTGGATAACCATAAGGGTAAAGGTAATATTAATAGCTTTCATAATGTAGCAGTAAACGGTGTGATGCTTTGATGAATCAAGATCAATCAATTCTGGTGGCTCTGATAAGCAAATTGATCTTACAAAAAAGCAAAATCGAATTCGGCTACTAATGCTTCAATTGATTCTGTTAGAACTTGTTGCATCAAGGCTTAGCTTTCCGCAGGCCATGACGAAACAGAAGAGTCAAAAAATAAGGAAACTTTCGAGAGTTGGTAAAAACTTTGGCAAATCAAAATGATGATATACGGAAGGTAGTTTGAGAATGCTCCACAAAATTGCAAGTGGGTATGTGGAGATATTCAGAAGGAAATTGCCAACTATTTTGCCAAGGTAACATCATCGTTAAATTATATTTCCTACTATTTTGTTGTCTTACAGTTACACTAATCTAATGTGCTTATTGTTTTGCACAGATAACTTTGAATTCTATTATTGTGAAATTGGAGGGTGATGTGTTTAGTTTGTGATTGATGAAGCTGCTGATGTGCTGACAAAGAGCAAATGGCAGTTGTTTTGAGATATCTTAGCAAGCGTGGATTTATCATTGAACGGTAGTTGAGAGTAGCACATGTGCAAGAAACATCGGCAATATGTCTTCAGGCCGCACTTCAAAAATTATTCACCGATCTTGGTTTAAGCATAAAACAAGTCAGAGGACAATGTTATGACGGGGCTAGCATATGCCGGAGTTCAATGGCTTGAAGCAAAGATTTTGCAAGAGAATAAGTCAGCCTATTATGTGCATTGTTTGCTCACCAACTCCAGTTGGTTATTGTAGCTGTAGCAAAGAAGCATGAAGATATTTCAGATTTTTCTACATGATCTCCATTTTATTTAATGTGGTTGGAGCTTCTTGCAAAAGAAAGGACATGATAGAGAGAAACATCGGAGAGTGATGTAATAAAAGCCATAGGTAGTGGGCAGATTAGCACTGGCAGAGGGTTAAATCAAGATCAAACTCTTCAGAGAGCTGGTGACACTCGTTGGGGCTCACACTACAGAACTCTCTCAAGTCTAGTGAAGTTGTTCCCTGCAGTCATGTCTGTTCTGAAATATGTGGAGAAGAAGGTAAAAATGAAAAGAAAAGTCAGGCGCGTGGTCGTGTAGATATTTGAGACCTTTGATTTGGTTTTATTTGCACATGATGCTGCATATATTAGGAAAGCAAATACTTTGTCACATTCTTTACAATAAGGATCAAGAAATCTAAATGCCATGTCATGTGTCAAGTCCACAAGGAATGAGCTACAAGAACTAAGGGAGAATGGATGGGACTCACTGATACAGAAGGCATATTCATTTTGTGAAGAACATCACATTGAGAAGGCGGACATGCAGGAGCAATATATCAATCGACACACAACCAAGACAAAAAATAAAAGACAACCTCCAGCATTAGCCGTAGAGTGTCTTAATTCTGTTATTGACGGCAACTTCAAGAGTTTGATGACCGTTTCAATGAGGTAAATTCTGCATACTTGGTCACATGGCTTCTTTCAACCCAAACGATGATTTGTTGCTTTTAACTTGGATAGCTTGTGAAGCTAGCTGAGTTTTATCCAGATGATTTTGATTCAAAAAAATGGATGATCTTGGTCCTGAACTGCGCACTTACATTGATAATGTGCGAGCGGATGAAAGGTTTGCTAATTTGGACGGGATTGCTGATCTTGCGAAGTTAATGGTGCAGCACAAATAAACATGTTACTTTTCCCTTGGTCTATCATCTTCTAAAGTTAGTATTGATATTACCAGTGGAACAGCATCCGTGGGAGAGATGCTTTTCAGCTATGAATGTTGTCAAGAAAAAGTTGCGCAACAAAATTGGTGATCAGTTCATGAGGATTGTCTAATTTGCTATGTGGAGAAAGAGATTTTCTCCCATTAGTAATGATGCTGTGTTTGATCTTTTTAAGGCGATAAAAGATCGAATAGGGAAGCTCTAAAATGTGAGTGACTTTACATGATTCTTTCACATGATGTCACTTTTATTTTAAACTTGCCAAACTAACTTGTTATTTTCTTCATTGTTTTCAGAAAGATGAGAAGTTGGATCTGAAATATGAACTTATTTTGGTACTACTTTATCTACAATATGTAAACAAGTGATTTTATAATTTCATCCGGTCGGTATGTTATGCACTTTATTTTTTTAAAGTGACAAATATGTGTGATAAGTGATATCATATTCATTGTGCTTTCTTTGACTGATATAATCTCGTTGCAATTTGTCACAAAATAGGACTAAGTTCATTAAAAAAAATCACAACTAGTTAGTGAATGAACCCATTGGCGAAAATTTCTGGCTCCGCCCCTGTACACCAACTTATTAAATGACAAATGTTATGGGCCTTTGGCAGGCTAAATTGCATTCGATCCAACCTAGTCGTGGGTTTGCGAGTTTGATCCATTTGGCCTTGTGAGATATGTGAAGCTGAAGGGATGTACAATCACGTGGCAATTGGCAAAGAGAGCAATGTGTCACGAGGGCGGAACTAGGAGCAACGTACAGCTAGCCATGCATCGTAAAACCACGCAAGATGAGCAGTGCCGAAATAGAATCCACGTTAGCGGCTGGCAGCTAGCCATGCATCGTCAACACATGCAAGATGAGCAGTGCCGAAATACAATCTACGTTATCGGCTGGCTGGGGATTTAAGAGCGTCACAATCGGACAATGAACAGCTCACATCACGCACAAAGCAAGCTCTCACTCATTGTCTCATTAGGCTACTGACTCGAGCCCCCGGTTTTTATTAGTTTGTGTGTAAGTTTTTTTTCTTTGTTTGGTCAAAGCTTTTTTCCCGGTTCATTCGATATTGCCCCTTGATTTTCAGCTTTGCACACTACCGATGCATTAAATACTCCTTCCATTGAGTACGCAATTTCCCCTCTCCTTCCTTTTCACCTTCAGTCTCCCATCGAGCCAACTCTCCCCCTCCCCCCACCCAAGCGGCAAGATGTACCAAGGAGAGCCACCTGTTTTCTCGTCATCGTCGTCGTCCTCCTTCTCCCGCCTGCTAGCTTCCATCCATGTGTGGCCGCCGCACATGGCCCACCGCGTCATGCTCCAGGTACATATAGTTCCCTTGGATGTTTCCGAATCCGTGCTTTGTTCTTTGTATGTATAGATGGGCCAGTCGATGTAATTATGGTTGATGAGCTAGGTGGCGACGCTGGTGCGTGGGGTCAAACGGACGGGCTGGATCATCAAGGGGGAAAGGTGTCAGGGATGGGAGCCGCGAGGCGCTTGGGACAGAGGATACCGCTGAAGGACCCTCCCTCGCCAATCCCTAACAAAAACTCGGGGGTGGTGGTTCCCCTGACGCCGCCGCCACCGCCGTTGATCAAGAATAGGTGTGGGAGTCCAGGGTACGCGCATGCCATGGTGACTCCGTGCACCTCTTGGTCTCTTACAATGTGTTACAAGAATAATCTTGCTGTGTGAAATAAGTTGTCATGCTTCAAAGTCTTAAAATGTATTGTTCATCTCTATATCAATTTATACTTTTGAGGTAAATGGCGGAAATATAAATTTAATATAGTCAGGCAAGCTGTCTCATGCTTAAGACCCAAATCTATTGTTTTTTTTTTTTTTTTGCGGGGCGTGTTGCGTGGAGCCGTGGATATGCACCACAGCATAAGGAACGGCTAGCTGCCGTGTACGAAAGCACTTTTGGCCAGCGGTGTCAAACAAGTTCGAGGCAATTCTATATGGTACAACTACTCGTATAATGCTCACTTATCTCCAATCTATATAGTACAACTACGGTAGCCGGCAAAAATGAGTTCCATGAGCTTGCAAATGCGCCTCCATGTGAGACAGTGAAGGTGACTAAAAAATGGAATTCACATGTCAGTTGGCAAAAGAGGATGGGACCATGTGTAAAATGGCAAGTGGTGGTGCTAAAATTTAGTCCCACCCCGAAAGTTAAAGAAGAGTTGGACCCTTTTATATAGTGGGTTCTCTTCATCACACCTAGGGTTTGCTCGTCTCACAACTTGCGCCGCCACCGTAGTCTACTTTATTCCAACGCCGACGTGCATCGGCGTGCGGGAGAGAGGTCTCCGGAACCGTTCGTCTTTGCGATCCTGCACTGAGAGAGGACGAATTAGGTTTGGGAAGCGCTCTGCGCGACTGATCAAGTTGTCATCACGGGTCATCTTCGTCCAAGTCGGGCAGTGCTACTCATTGTCATCTTCATCATCATCAACAACAGATCGTCGCCAACATCATCATCAACACCGTCGCTCCTGCTGCAACTACCGAATAGTACGTCTATCAGATTTGTTCATGTCTCTTCTGAAGTTGCTTTTTTGTGGGTGATACTGATGTACATGATTTGTTGCTCTTCTAGTTTGCTAGATTGTTGGATGCTAGTTTCTGTTCTAGTCATGAATTATTTACTGGAATTAATCATGAACTTGCCTAATTTTCCAACAATCCAAAAACCTAATTGCAGGCAATTTCTTGAGTTAACTATGGCTAGATTCGCTGATGCACTGAGGCCGGATAAGTTTACGGTGTGCACTAGGAGGTGGCAGGTGAAGACCACGCTGGCTTACTGCTATGAAAGTTTTCCACGTTAGTGTTGGTGCTCCAGAGGGAATGTCTAACGAAGATCAGAGAAAATTTCAGGAAGCCAATACTATGTTTGTGGGATGCATTTGAGTGTTCTTGCTGACCGTCTGTGTGATGTGTACATGCACATAGATGACGGAAAGACGTGGGATGCACTAAATGCAAAATTCGGTGAGGAACAGATGCAGGCAGTGAACTGTACATCATGTAGAGTTTTCATGACTACAAGATGGTGAATAACGTTATGTGGTTGAACAAGTCATGAGATACAGTGCATTGTGAAGGAACTTGAACTTCTTAAGTTGTTCTACCCGACAAATTCGTGGCTGGGTGCATGATTGCAAAGTTGCCTTCTTCATGTAGGAATTTCGCCACAACTCTGAAACATAAGAGACAGGAGATATCAGTTGAAAATCTAATTGCATCTCTTGATGTTGAAGAAAAAGCCGGGCTAATGAGAAAGGAGGTGAGGTTCAGCCTACCGCCAGTATGGTGCAGAGGTACCCACAGAACAAGAACAAAGGGAAGAATAAACCGTTTTCAACAAGCCTACCAAGATACTACCTTCAAGAAGAAGAAGTTTAACAAGGCTGAGTAGAAGCTACGCCTGTGGGAAGCCGGACAACTTTTCCAAGGAATGCCCTGAACGTGCAGACCGCAGAGGGAAAACGAGCTCTAAGACTGTCAACATGGTGACCGCTAGCAATACTGATGTGTATGATAATTTCACTATTGTGCTTTCAGTATTTCAATCATCTTCGTGGTGGACTGATTCAGGTTCTAATGTTCATGTGTGTGCTGACATCTCTTGTGTTACTTCTTATCAGGTCGCAAGGGATTTTCTGTCTAATAGGGAATGTGTTCACATGCTTCTGTTCTGGCATTGGACGGTGGATCTGAAGTTTACTTCAGGAAAGATCATGCACACTAAGAAACGTGCAGCATGTCCCTACTATGAACAAGAATCTTGTTAGCGGCTCCCTTCTATGTTGAGATGAGTTTAAGTAGTTTAGAGTCGAATAAAGTAATCATGTCGAGATTTGGACAATTTATAGGCAAGGGCTAGCGTGCGGAGGCTTCTTCCGCTTTTCCCTTTCAGATTTTGCAATAAGTCAGTAAACCAAATTTGTGCTAGTGTTGATGATCATCGAAGTGTTGGCATCTCTTTAGTTCATATTAATTTTGGTTTAATGTCTCGACTATCCAGTATGAGTTTAATTTCGAATTTCACGGTTGCCAAAGGTTCTAAGTGCCATAGTTGTGTGCAATCAAAGCAACCTCGGAGCCTCATATGACTGTCAAGGAGAGAAACTTGGCACTAGAACTCTACATTCTGATCTTTGTGAGATGAATGGTGTGTTGACAAAAAAAGAGTGGAAAGAGATATTTCATGACTTTGATTGATGATGAACTAGATTTTGTTATGTTTATTTGTTTCAAATTAAAGATGAAGCATTAGACTACTTTAAAACCTATAAAGCTGAAGTGAAAAACGCTAGAGAGAAGAACAAGGTCTTAGGTCCCGATCGTGGTGGAGAGTATTTTCCCAAATTATTTGATGAATTCTGTGAGGAACATGGTATATATTATTCATGAGAGGACGCCTCCCTATTCACCCAATCAAATGGGGTTGCCAAGAGGAAAAACCGCACACTTAACTGACTTGATGAATGTCATGTTAGACACTGCCGGTTTATCTAAGTCATGATGGGGGAGGCTTATTAACTTCATGTATGTCCTAAATAGAGTTCCTAACAAGAATAAGGAGAAAACCCCTTATGAGGAGTCGGTTGGGAGAAAACCATCACTTTCTTATTTGCGCATTTGGGGATGCCTGGCAAAGGTCAATATTCCTATTCCTAGAAAACACAAACTCGGACCAAAGACGTGGATTGTGTCTTTCTAGGATATGCTCAAAGGAGCATTGCTTATTGTTTTTTAGTGGTAATATATGAAGTACCGATATGCATGTTGTACTATAACGGAATCTCGTGATGCAACATTTTTTGAGAATATATTTCCAATGAAAGATATGCATAGCATTGCTAGATTTTCTTCTGAGATAATTCCTGAATCTAGTACAACTGATGAATATTTCGAACAATCGGATGAGGAAGTCCTTGAGAAGGATAACAATGAAGTTCCTGTCAGGAAACAGAGACAAAGGGTTGAAAATCCTTTGGTGATGATTTCATTGTATACCTTGTGGACGACACACCCAAGTCCATTGCATAGGAATAGCATCTCCGGATGTAGAGATTGGAAAGAAGTTGTATAATGAGATGGACTCAATTCTTTCTAATGGAACTTGGAACTAACTGATAGACCATATGGGTGTAAACCTGTGGGTTGTAAGTGGGTGTTCAAAAGAGAGCTAAAGCTGAGGTACTATTGATAAGTACAAGGCATGTCTTGTGGCCAAGGACTACACTCAGAAAGAAGGCGAAGATTACTTTTAACACCTATTCACCCGTTGCTGGAATGACCACCATTCGAGTGTTACTTTCCTAGCTGCCTCTTATGGTCTAATCATTCATCAAATGGGTGTAAGACAGCTTTCCTCAATGGAGAGTTGGAAGAGGAAAAAAATAGGATCAGCGTGAGGTTTGTGGTAAAGGGTGAAGAGAGAAAGGTGTGCAAGTTGTTAAAATCCTTGGATGGTCTGAAACAGGCACCTAAGCAATGGCATAAGAAGTTTGAAAGAACTCTCACTTCTGGGGATTTGTCATTAACGAGGCTGATAGGTGTGTACTATCGCCGGGTGGGGGCAAAGTTTCATATTATGTTTGTATGTGGATGACATACTAATCTTTGGTACAAACATTAATGCTATCAATGAGGTCAAGTCTTTTCATCAAAAAGTTTTGACATGAAAGATTGGGAGAAGCCGATGTAATTCTAAACATCAAACTTATTGAGGATGAGAGTGGGATTACTCTAACGCAATCTCACTATGTTGAGAAGCTCTTGATCCGTTCGGCTTTATAGAGCAAGCCTTCTCCAACACCTTATGATCCCAATATGACACTCAGAAAGAACAAGAAAGAAACAGAGATCAATTAAGATACTCTCAAATTGTCTATTACTCATGTACTTAGCTAGTGCTACAAGGCTAGATATCTTTTGCTGTGAGCAAACTGAGTAGGTTCATGTCCAACCAGGTGATGATCATTGGCATGCACTAGAAAGGGTCTTATGCTATCTGAGAGGTACTATGAGTTAAGGAATTACTTATTCAGGGCATCATGCTGTGCTAGAAGGATACAGTGATTCAATTGGATCTCCGATGTTGATGTACTCTACGCACAAGTGGTTATGTAGGTACTCATGGAGGTGGCGCGAGTGTCATGGAGGTCTTGCAAACAAACCATATTGACGAGGTTAACTATGGATGCAGAATAACTCCTTTAGACACATCCACTGTTGAGGCAGAATGGCTGCATGAGTTCTTGATGGACTTGCATGTGGTTGAAAAACCTGTATCGGCTATTCTATGAATTGTGACAACCAAACTGTTATCGCTAAAGTGAACAATTCTAAGGATAGTGCAAAGTCATCAAGACACATGAAGAGACGTTTAAAGTCTGTCAGGAAGTTGAGAAACTCTGGAGTAATAACGTTACATATATTCAAACAGACAAAACCCGGACGACCCTTTACAAAGGGACTATCACGAAATGTGATTGATATTACATCAAGGGAGATGGGTATGAGACCCATAGAAGTTATACCATAGTAGTAACCCAACCTTTGATGGGAGATCCCGTGAATTAGGATCTTGGAAGAACAAGCTATTGGTTAACTGAGGAGAGTAATAAGTGACCGTCTCTAGGTGAAGATGCAAAACTCTCAGGCTGTAGGCAGGTTGGCAACATGCCTTAATGTGGTTCTATTGGCTATTAAGTAAAGATGCTGTCCTACAGAGCAATCTTGAAAGAACGCACCTATATGAGCTTTGATTGTAAACTCGCAGTCTGTGAGACTTGGCTAATCTCTAGAAGCTCACGAAGAGACCAGGGAGTATGACGTATAAGGTCCAAACTGCGGGTAGCTACTAGCAGCCAGGTGCTGGTTAAGACTTTGTGATGAAACCTGTTCACACAAAACTAGCAATTAAAGGCATAGTCATTGTCAAGTTGTGAATGGAGTAGCTTAAAGTTCTTGGAAGAAGTTCAACTTAACAGCTTTCTACTGAAACACTGGTATATTAAAAAAAGTGGTGAGAAAAGAAAAACTCTAAATGTGTATTTGAGATCTGGTGGGGATTGTTAGAAATAATGGGCCTAGACCACTAAAAGAACTCAATTCTCAAATGAGCCCATGTGTAAAATGGCAAGTGGTGGTGTAAAGTTTAGTCCTACCCCGGAAGTTGAAGAAGAGTTGGACCTTTTATATAGTGGGTTCTCTCCACTACTCTAAGTGGTGTGTTGAGAAAAGAAAGAGAAGACCACACACGCGCGCTCGCTCACCTCGCCTCGCCTCGCCATGGCATGGCGTGGCGAGGCGAGTACGTGCGACATGCGCGTGAATGGTCCACCGAAATCCGATCTGTTGCCTTGCAGGGGCGTAGCTTCTTTTGCCGTTTATTTTTATGTCTTCGTAGACAAATTAATGATTCTTGTCCGGTAAGTATACGACTTAGAAAACAACTCGGGTTGGGATGTGATCGCGACACAATACCGCCCTTGGTCCTAATATATATACTGCTACCGGCTCCGACCAAAGACACACCAAAAACACCTAGGGTTTTGCCTCATTCTCACAACTTGAGCCGCCACCGTAGTCTGCTTATTCCGAACGCCGATGTGGCATCGGGTGCGGGAGAGCAGGGCTCCGGAACCGTTCATCTTTGCGATCCTGCACCGGGAGAGGACGAATTAGATTTTTGGGAAGTGCTCTGCCGACTGCTCAAGTTCGTCATCATGGGCCATCTTCCGTCCAAGTCGGGCGGTGCTACTCATCATCATACACAACAGATCGTCGCCAACATCATCATCAACATCGTTGCTCTGCTGCAACTACCGAACAGTACGTCTATGTGATCTATTCATGTCTATCTCTGAAGTGCTATTTTGTGGGTGATGCTGTTGTACATGATTTGTCGCTCTTCTAGTTTGCTAGATTGTTGCATGCTAGTTTTTGTCCTAGTCATGAATTATTTACTGGAGTTAATCATGAACTTGCCTAATTTTCCAACACTTAGGCCGCGCTTGGGTTGCTGTTTTGCAGCGATTTACAAGGGTAAGAAACGCACCTGTAAAACTAAATGGTGCGGCTGGAAACAACTCCTTGGTTGGTAAAAGCATCCACTAGAAGATGTAAAACATTAAAAGTGCAACTCCAACAGATGATGCAAATGGAGATGTAAACTAGTTGTGCCGCTGGCGACCATCAAGCACGATGGAGTGCCTCGGGTTTGCTCTGCGGGCGATGGTTTGCAGCGGCGTTTGGCTCTACAGATAGCTGGGAGCGAGGTGTGTCCTTTTGGGTAAACGAGAGGATTTGCGGTGGCCGAAACTCGATGGGAGCGAGCGGAGCATGGCGGGTGGGGCGGCGGTGGGTGGGATCGAGTGGCGGTGGTGGGGGATGTGGCCGGCGATGCGGGGGGGGGGCGGCGGGTGGTGGAATCGAGCGCGACAGTGATGGAATCGAGCGGTGGCGAAATTCGCGGCATGCCGCGCCGGCCGGCGGTCGAAACCGATGGCGGGGGTGCGAAGGGGGCGATCTGGCGGGGGCGACGACGGCGGGGTGCGGCGGGGGGCGACAGGGGCCGGGAGGAAAAAGAGGGTTGGGGGAAGGAAATGGTACGGTGGTTGGCGGTTGGCGGTTGGCGTTGGGCGCGTTGCTGACGTTTTTGCATCTCCAGTGGTGGAGATGTATATTTGCACCACGAGGTGTTGTAGTTTACATCTCCTAAAGGCGGAGATGTAATTTTTTTTTCATCTACATCATCTGTTGAAGTGACGTTTTTGGCCTCGGAGATGTAAAAAGTATTTTTACATTTACATCTTCTGTTGGAGATGCTTTTAGATTAAAAAATTGGGCTGTTTCGTGCCTTCCATCCGGAAAAATAAAACACCTCTTCCTCCCTCCGTTTTATTTCCGTCCGGATTTTACTCATTCCCCGTTTAATACGGTGTGAATCAGTTACGCATGTAAAATATATACAGCCCAGCAATCCAAGCGGGCCCTTATACGGAGGTTAAAGTGGAAGTCATGTTCAACCATGCTAAATGCCGCACCGCACGCACGATTATACTCGCTGGATCCAGGACAGGACAAACGCCCATGCAGACCTGGAGGTAAACACACGGAAGTGCACAGACAAAATTCAGAGTCCCAGTCGAGAATTTAAGGACGTCGCAAATCCTACTGTGAACAGCTAGCTCACATCTGCAGTCTCACTGTCTCAGTGGCTAGTGACTGTGTTCGCATACGAACATGTCACCGTGTACCCTCGACGCCGGGGGTGATGCACCGCAGCTCACGTCGAAAGAGACCCGGCCAAAAGCGTGGTACACAAGCAATCCGGCGGGTGCTTTTGAGGACCCAAAACCCCACACGCCCCAGGAGGACCTCGTCAGGGCGCGCAGTGGCTATGGGCTGCCCTAGGTCGACCTGATCGCCTAGGGCTCGAGGTTCGACGCTCGTAAGAAGAAGAACGAATGAAGAACGAGGAAGAAGAAGAGCAAGGGAGAGAGATAAAGTAAAGGTAAAAAGTGGTATATGAATTGATCGATTGTGTGTTGTTCAATTGGCCGTCACCTCCATCTATTATGAGGCGGCTGGACTTCCCGTACAAGAAAAGGATTCCAAACCCATCCAAATCTTTCCAAAATAACCGAACTCGGATTTAGCAAGTCTAAGACATCATTTCGTTTTTGACACTCACAGGCCACAAACAACCTCGAATGAAGATGCGCCCAAAAGCAAATTTAACCGTTTCGACGAGGGCGAACAACTTCATGTTGAACATTTTTCGATTCGAGGCCATCTTCAGGACCGAATGGCTCGCGCAAGACAGACTATTACTCATGCTACCCATGTCTGTGGGGCGCGCCACTTTTTACTAGTGACAGGACCGTATTCAGATGGCTCTAAATTTTACATACGATATCGGATTGAGATGATTTTATATCAAAATCGACCGTTTCGACGAGACGAAGACAATTTGTGAGAAAGTTTTCTCATTGAGGCATCCTTGAGGGGTAATTGTCCTAATAGTGCTCTGGATATAAAATCTCAGTATTTCGAACAAACAATTTGGCTTGAGATGAGATCAGATGGTTGTGGCCCAAACTTCAAAATGTTCATGTCGACAATACGGAACTTTTTCATGTAGATCACTTCTCCATTTGAGACCATCTTAATTGCATTTCGTACCATGCCAAAAATGGTGTCAACACATGCCCCCTGTTTTTCGGCAAAACTTGTGTGCCGAAAAATAACTTGCCACGAGTTTGTTCTAAGGACGAATCAACACTCCATGGCATTTTCATGTTTTTAGGATGATAGTAATATAGGCCATTGCTTGTTTGAACTCTTGATGCAAACTTGGTGAAAAACTTCCCAACTTCTATAACAATCCGGTGATAAAGTTTCATAGATATGTATCTCAAAACCATCCTCGAACTATATTGTTCAACTTTGCTAGGATTTTGCAGATAATACGAATGAACTTCTTCCAATCCTTGCTTCACCTACATAAAAGTTTTATTATGGGCCGAGCGATGCGCTCCAATTCGGCCTTACCTACGTTGGCGAGAATAGCATCGGCTATCGATGATATATGCAATACACCATGATCAGATAGTAGCTGGATGCTTGTTGTGCCAACTCATTTGCTCTTCAATTGTCATGTCCAGATAATGAGCAGTATTAAAGCAACACAAGGTAAATTTTACATCTAGACAAACCTCAAATAAATTATAAGTGATTCATCAAAAGATTGATAACCCTTGGATATTTGTTGCACTTCTCATAACGAATCACCAAACACTTCAATATGTGTAGCACATATGGCAACCAAAGGCTTGTCTCGCTTTCCAATCGAACTAAGGACGAGTGTTCAGATACTACACCGGCCTGCTTTGACATATTCTTACGGCGATAGATAAATATCGGCCATTACCATAAGGTCCATGTAAAATTCACCCACCAAAGCATGTATAGCAGAAATAAACAAATGAAAACAACAATAAAATATTTCGGCCCCTTCGTATTAGCAACAAAAGTAACTAACCAAATGATAGTGATTTGGTAATACCCTCTCATGAATAGAAAATATGTTGCATCCATGGATCAAAATAAATCCATGTAGGGTAATTGATAACCTAGGGATGAATTTCATGGCAAAGGCATCATGGCATGGTTGAAGAAAATGGATGATGTGCTAACCGAAGATTTTGATGTTGTGATGCACACCTTTGGCTTAATTGTTTGTGTTGGTGCAATATCTACCTACCTTGTGTTTTGGGGTTGTTGACAAACAGGTATGGACTAATTGTTGCGAGTGCAACAGAGAGTAAAGTCCAACACAACCGAAGAGTATGCTGTCTCCGGTGCAGAGTTCGAGGAACTTCACCGAAACAATCTGCGCTGCTGAGAAGAACAAGCTAATTTGTTGAAGTGATAGAGTCAAGAAGATTAATGTGAAGAAATCGCCCCCTCGAAAGTTTCTGCTGAAGCGAACCTTTTGTTTCGATTCTATCGTCCGACGAAGTTGACTGCTGTGATTGAAGCCGAAGACAAAGTGAAGACGTAGCATTCATTTTGTTTTTTTCTTTCAGTCTATCGAGTCATCGGACCTCCGTACTATTAAGAGGGGTATAAGTTCTCGATGCTTAGATCAGCTGTGATGCTTAGCCACAACCATGAAAGATGCGAGAGAAATCTCTTTGTGTTCCGAGTAAAACGTAAATACTTGCTGGCAAGAGACTGTGATCTTCTTCGCTGCGAGAGATTTGCCTTGGACCGAGGAGTTAGCATTTCTGCTCCGCAAGAAATGTTACCGTTGTGCTCAAATCCGACCGTTGGAATCGTGTCGTTCGGCCATTGGCTGAGGCTGATGTCCAATTTGGTCATTTCCCATCTGGGAAGGCTGCGGCTATAAATAGCCACCCGCGCTCCAACGGTATCCGTTGGTGCTCTACTTGAGATTTCTGAGAAGATGATTTGAGCAACCCCTCTCCGAGTGATTTGAGTTTAAGATCCACCGAGAGAAAACCAAGAGCCCAAACTTAGACAGTGGTTTAGCATCATAGTGGTTCTGAGTAAGAGTACTTGTACCATTACTCTTGAGAGTTGCGCACTCTCTAGACGGATAGATTTGGCTTCGAGTGTTGAAGAGTTGTTGTCTTCACGAGCCTGATCTAGTAACCAAGAGTGATTGGGTTGCGAAGGTCGACCAATGGTTTGGTGATCGCCGAGAAGGATCTAACACGAGTGAAATCAACCTGAGTCTGATCAGCTCTGTGTTGAAGGAGAATAGGTTGAAGAGAGTTTATCTTTCGTGTTAAGTCATAGCCCCTCCAACAGACGTAGCCCTTTGGCAGAAGGGTGAAATGGTCTACAAATCTTCTGTCGCCATCGAGCACCACTGGTTATTTCTATTCTACTGCAATTCTTTAGTAGTTCTTATTCGTGCTCTATGTCGTAGTTTTCTTGATCAGTTGTTTATTATTTCATTTTGTGTATCAGTTCTTCGACAGTATCTGTATTCATTCTATACCATCTTGTGCTCAGTTGTACTTGTGATATCTATGTAATGTACTCTATTTATCACTGGCAGTTGTGTCTTATTCGTTGCACTGTTTGCTTGTTGTGTAACCCTCGCTGTAGTTAAACCCGTTATCCTTCAAGCTCGCACGTTGTAAATGCTTTCCTCGTAGAATATGCTTCTGACGAGAGGACTGAACATTAATTCCTTCGTCTTTCATTCCGCTGCTGTGATTGGGTTGTGTTACAAATCTTTCGAAAGAAAATTTGAATCTCCCATCTCACCCCCTCTGGTCGATATACCCTCGGTCTTAACAATGGTATCAGGCAGGTACTCCTGTCTCTGTGTTATTAAAGGTCTAACGTCCTTGGAGTTTTGAGGATGTCGTATGCAGGGAGATCCTCGCACTCTGAAGATCCTATCTTTGATGGAATGACTATCTTGTATGGAAGGAACGGATGAGAATCTAGAATTCAAGCTATCGACTATGATCTATGGCAGATTGTGGAAGATGGTTACACCATTCAACACCCTGATGCTCCATCTTCTGATGACAAGGCTATGATGCGTCTGGATGCACAAGCGAAAGATATCATCTATGCAAGTATCTCAAAGAACGTATTCTTCGGTTCCGAAACCTTAACATAGCAAAGCAACTCTGGGATGTCATCAAAATGTTCATGAAGAGTTTACTCCAGAACAGACTCCCACTCTCAAATGCTTCGCGCCATGTTCACTGGGTTCAGAAGTCTTCGAAAGGAAAGTGTGATGGAACTCACAGATAGGCTGAATGACATTGTTGAATGACTTCGCCAACGAGGGTAACCGATGTCACCGATAAAGATGTGGTGAACAAGCTGTTAAGTGCACTTGATGAATCATTCCATTCATAGTAGCCGAAATCAAACAAAGACCTGACTATGAAGAGCTTCACTAGTTGAGGTCATGACACTGCTGTCGATTCACGAAGAAAAGATGGAGCTGGAAAATGCAAATCAAGAATCCTCTTCGGAAAGTGAAGGAGAAATTCTCTCACATTATGGCAGTTCTGAAGAAGAAGAAGAAGAAGAAGAAGATGTTGAGAATCAACACACTATCACAAGAGAATTGGAAATGCTCACACAACGGTTGAGTGATCTCAGAAGACAAAACTTATATCTTGTGAATGAGACGAAGATGAGGTGCCTGAATCTCAAGATGTACCTCCGAAAGAAATGAAGTGCTTCAAATGCAAACAATTCGGTCATGTCATAGCAGATTGTCCTTGCTGGGCTGAAGCACCTAGTAATCGTTCGAAGCATCTTCACTACAATGGCTTTGCTCGAATGGATCGTCACACTAAGCTCTCGAAGAAAAAGGATCCCGTTCATCCTCTTCGATGAGACCAGTCACTAACATAAATGCCAGAGCAATCATTGATTCCAACATGAAGAAAATCTCAGCTGAACAAAGCCTGTACCAACTGACTCTTGACTTTGAAGAGAGACAACAGATAGATTCAGATGATGAAGAATTCTACAAAAGGATTGGAAGAAGAGTATGCATATATTGCTATTGAATCGTCGAAGAAGTTCAGGAATCAGATACTGATGATGATGCTTCAAGTAATGATGATTCAAGCGATGATGAACCAATCACCTTCTCTCATGGCAAAATCTTAAAGGATCAGGTATCTGCCAAACACCTTAGATCCATGAATGAATACTCTCCTGAATACATATCTTATGCCAAGCTGGTCAAGATTGCTAAATCTCAACATGAAGAAATAGAAATTCTTGAAAGAAATCTCAGGAAAACTGAAGGATTACTGGTCGAAGAGATGGAGAAGAATCAAATGTTGATTGAAGAGCAAGATGCTTTTTCATCAACTATTGATGATCTCACCATTCGATATGACTCACTCTCAGCTGACTACGGAGGGTTTATCAAATGAACTCCTCAATAGGAATCAGGAACTCGTGTCACTGAAAGAGTCCAAATGAGCTGGTTTTAGAGAAAGTTTCTCTCTTCGCCGAGCAATTTGTTCAAATTCTGATGGTTTTGTTCCACCGTGCTTAAATGTCTAGAACGTAGCAAGTTGAGTCTCATGCTGAAACTTCTGATACTACTAAAAGGAATATTACTACTACTGAAATTGGTACTACTAACCCCTCTTCCGAGGACTTTGCTGCTATTACTGAAGAAAATTGCAGTTTAAAGGGCTTACTTGAGACTGGTATGCTAAGGAGTCTGAAAGGGCATCAAACCTTATGTGATGTGCTCAAGAAGTCCATTCTTCACAAAAAATCCTCAGAAGGAAGGGCAAGGTTTCGAAAAGACTCAATGTGGATGGATCCTATGGATTCCCGAGCATATCATCGAACAACTTGGGTTCGTGCAAGAGTAAAATCCTCAAACCGGAAACTTTGACTTGTTATCATTCGCCCATTCCTGTTGATACTAACGAGTTGAATGACTCAAATTACAAACTATTCAAGCAACGGAATGGTAAAGTTTTTGCTCGATAGTTGGTGCTAATTACAGGGCAGGCTCACCCAAGAAGCAAATTTGGGTGAAGAAAAGTGTCGTTTGAAAAAACTATATGTGACCACAAATTGATCTGCAGGATAATCCTCGACAAAGGAATGGCTACCATTCACAGCCTAATCGAATGCCATTTTCGAATGATTATCACCCTTGTCTATGTCAAAAGGAGTACATGCGCATATCTTCTAATCATTACACTCATGTATCTGGAAACAACTTCAATGCCTATTCTTATGATTATTTTCATAGTGCTCAGGTGTCTTGCAGAACACGCCCAAGAAATATCCTAAGTCAGGCGAAGCAAATGAGATCCTCACCTCCCACACAGGTGTGGGTTGGGAAGAAGAACTAATCATTTCTTGCAGGAAACACTCTCAGGCATATCTCCTGCTCATCATATGCCCTGAGTTCAATTATTGTTGGTGCTTTCTCTCGTCGTGTTTGTGGTTGTTCTGTCTTTTAGTTTTGTGTTTCGAATCTGTTTTTCTTCTTGTTTATTCTCGTTCATCGTGTCATAATCATGCACCTTGATCTGAAGAAGATTCCTTTCTGACGTCCTTGGTCGCGAATTAAATCATCCTCAATATTTTATCTGTTTTGGCGTTTGCCCTTCCTCAAACCCTTCGACATCCAGTTCAGTTACCGAGATTTTCACAGGAAACGGCTGACACGTGCCCACGATCTCTTCATCGTGATCTTGTCCGTTGAATGTGGAACGTCCCGAGTTTTTCGTCCATAGATTTCGGAGTGGGCGGTTTCTCCTTCAGGCTATTTATACCCCCCTCTCCAGGTCTCTTCTTCCTCAGTTTCCTCTCTGTTCGACCTCTCCTCTCGCTCTCCATCCGAGCCTGAGCTTGTAGCAGCGTCGACGTCAAGCCTCGCCGTGCAACTCCGGTGGAGCTCCGTCGCCGGTGGTCGCGCCAGTGCGGTAACCTCTCTTTTCCGCACTATCATAGTCGATCTGTTTCACCAAGTTAGGGCATTCAGATCTGGAACTGGCTCTACTCCCTTCCTGTTCTAGAGCAGTTCATCCCGACGCCATTTATCCTAGGTTATTTCCTTGCGGTAGATCTTCTAGGTTCTATAAACTATGACTTGTACGGTTTGTAGTTGTTCCTCGTGCTAGTCTCCTGAATCTAGGGTTCACTATATGTATCGAAAGATTAGAGGATTGGTTATGTCAACTTTAGGCATACTGCAATTTACTCGATGATATCTTGCAAATGCATACCTTGTATCCCATGCCTCCTCCTGTAAAACCATCTGTGTTTGAGTTAAAATTTCCTCTGTGCATGCTTGTGACTTCTTCTGTGCTTTCTTTGGAATTTGTGTTTTTCTCTCAGGAGTGCTCATGGCAAATAGTTCGGATGAGCATTCTGGTTCAGAAGAAGAAATCCCTCAACAGCCAAGGGTGGCTGACAAAGCAAAATTGGTCGAAAGAACATCAGCAAAGCCACCAATAGCGCCGAAGAAAAAGGCCAAATCAGAATCTGGTGAAGACGATGATGATGTGCCCTCATCGCAAAGCTAGCCAGAGGATGAGCTTGTCACAGACTCCAAAACCATGTTCTCTGATGGAAATCCCAAAAAGGGTGGCCGAGGAAGAGAAAGGAATGCTACGGCTGAAGTGTTTGATCAGGAAACTTACAGAACTCCACCTGGAGTGGAAACTGCTTAGGAAAGGAATAACAGATTGCAAAAGATTCGCCGTCACTGGGTGAAGAAATGGTTCAATTATGAGAACGTCCGAAGGAAATACCAAATCTTATTTGCATTCACTTCAGCTTGGAATGATTCCATTGCAGAAGGCTGCCTAGGGCAGGACGATGAAAAAGTGAGGCCGGCACCACCTCCCAATGCTAATGCTGATTCTTTGAAAACCATAGCAGATTTTCCCGAAGAAGTTGCAAAGAGGGAAAAGGCTAAGGCCAAGCGTGAGGCTAGACTTGCGAAGAAGAACCTAGCAGAACAGCGAAATGTTGAGTTGACTCAATAGGATGTGATGGAAAAGAAGGAAAGGGCGTCTGCCCATAAAGAAAAGAAGAAGAGGAAGTCTGTTTCTCCTCGAGCTTCGAAGAAGAAGTCCGTTGCAAGCAAATCCAGGAAAGCTGCACCTACCTCGTCTGATGAGGATTTGTCTGATGGCAGTGCTGGCGAAGAATTCCCATGTATGATCAGAAAGCGGTGCTTAACAAGCCATACCAAACCCCATCTCCTACGAAGATTTTGCCACCAGTGAGATCTTCACCAAGACTTGCACCGGTCCCCTCTGATAAACCTTCGGGTTCTGCTGCCCCAACTGCTAAGAGAAAATTGATTACTGATGAGAAAGCTGCTGCTTCTGCCAAGAAGGCGAAGAAAATCATTCCTGCTTCCACAAAGGAATATGATTTTGATCTGATATTCAACATCACTGAAGGTGCCTCTTATGATGCCAATCCAGCTGAGTTGGGTACTTTGGGTCTGTCAGAAGATGTTACCAAGATGGTAGCCAAGCACTTCACTGATCTGAAAGAAATCACCAAAGAACTTAATCAAGTTGTCAAAGATAAGAAGCTTCTGGAGAAGATGAGAAGAGAAGCAAAGTCTGAGTCTAAAAGAAAAGATGTGAACAAGGCTATTCTTGAGACCACCAAAGCTCTCACTACCATGAGAAACAACAAGATTGATTGGCACTCCAGGATGAAGATGGATGTCTCTCAGCTTCGTGATCGCAGAATTGAAGAGATTAAGAGACAAGAAACTCTTGCTCGACGTAGGGAGAAAGAAGAGAAACGTGTAAGAGCACAGGCTAGAGCATATAAGCCAAAAGAGACTAAGGATCGTCATATCCAAACTATTTCTTCAGATGCACCCGTTGATGCAAGTGTTCCTCTTCAACAGATTCCACCATCCCCTTGTCCCGAGGAAGTAACCGAGCAACAAGTTGAGACTGTGGTAGTTCCTACATCAGTCGAACAAAAAGGTGATGTTGTGGATATGTATCTTGTCAATCCTGATGAAGTAAATGCTGCACCCAAGCAAAATGCTTCCGAAGAAAAGATTGACGAAGAGATTGAGATGGAAAAGGCAGTCCCATCGCCTGTGAAAGAAGTTCATGCTGAACCCTCTGGATCCACTAAGGAGGGTGAGAAGATTGAGGGGGAGCAAGTTGCTGCCCAAGGTACTACCTCTACGGTCTCCTCATCTGGTGCTCATGCTCCAATGAAGGTTGACCCTGCTCCTGGTTCTTTGGCTTCACAGCCATAACAGGAAGAAAAGAAGTTTGAAGAGCCCATGGCTCACGAGGAAAAAGATGAAGAAGTTGCAACACCAGTTCTGTCCCACAGGTTGTACCACCAGTTCTGCCACAGTAGACTGAAGGAGAACCAGCTAAGACACTTGTGTCTCAAGAAGTTTTTGTGCCGCCATCAGTTGATGAGTCACTGAGGGAAAAGGCCCTTGTGCCTGAATCTGAGAAAGCCGCTGAAGGAGTTACAGCGAAGAAGAATGAAAGTTAGTCCAGTGACCCCAAGCCATCTGCTTCAGACACTGTGTCGAGGACTCATGCGCCATTGAAGCCCATCGATGAAAATGCTTCAGTCTCTGAAAGAGTACAGCCGATGGAAATTAGTGTGGAAGTACTCAAGAAAAATCCTCAAGAATCTTTCTTGCTGTTTTCAGCTGAGTATGGCCCCAATGGCCCCGCCTTGAATGAACAGCATCACTCTGCGAAGCTTGCATTCTTTGGGGTCAGCCCGTATGAAGGAGAAAGGACTTCATTGTCCCCCAGGTTCTAGACAGAAGAGCAGGCAATCTATGATGCTCGAATCTTGTTTGGCAAGCACATGATTTTCAATCATAAGATATTAAACTTGGCCAAGCTCGAAGGAATGCCCTGCTTCCACAATGCACTTGATCACATTGAACATGCTCTTCAGAAGGGATTCATGAGTTTCAACCATGGCTGGAATAAGGAGGTTATTCTTCAGTTCTATGCCACGCTATACATCACAGGAGAAGTGGCAAATCCCTCATCATGGACGCTTGAATGGATGACTGGCAGAGAGAGAATCAAGTGCTCGGCAGATCATTTTCTGGCCCTGATAAATTTACCTTGATGTGAATTTGAGAACGACAGAGAACACAGATTGCATTTCTGGGATGTATCTGAAGCTCAACTCCATGTCTTGATGGATTCCACCATGGTGGGTGACGAATGCGTTGAAGTTGATTCGAAGAAGTTGGCCTACGACAACAAAGTGCTATTCCACATTTTGTGCAATACCATCACGCCAACAAACCGGCCCAACTCCATCAAAGGCGTTGTAGGAAATGCTCTTGTTGCAATATCTCAGGGAATCAAGTTTGACATTCCTGACCTTTTCATTCGGAATCTGGCAAGTGCTGCAGATAGCCCTCAGTCTCTAAAGCCCTATGCTCCTTGGATTATGTATGCCATTGAGCAGCTCACAAATGAACAATTCTTCTGGGCCTATGAACCGAAGGTATTCATGCCACCTGGCCATGACACACTGCGCATTGTGAAGGAATACAGAAAAGGGAAGGAACCTGTTGATGCTACTGCAACTGCTTCTGCTTCTGAGAATGTACCGAAAGTTAAAGAAGCCCAAGTTGAAGTTCCTCGAGAGGAAAATCCATCAATATATGTGATTTGCATTCGCACTCAGCAGACCCTGAAAAGGCATATCAGAATGGATAGAAAGGAAAAGATGGAATTGCTGGCTAAACTGAATATGCTTCATTATCACACCCGGCAAATTCTTCTGCATGAGTAGGAGGCAAGGAAGAGATCATGGACCTTGCTGAGAAAGCATTACTCTCCCAAGGATCTAGCCAAGAAGGGTCTACTCAAAGACTATGAATATCTGGACTTGCTTGCAGTACCGCGCGTCCGAAGACAAACTCCAGAGCTCCCGCAGCATTCTGCTTTGACGGATCTGCTGTTTGTTAACCATGATGATGAAATCAAGGACACTGCTGGCACTCATATCTACAAGCCAAATGCACATCCCTCGAAGCCCCTCAAAGCCAAGGCTGCTACTCCTACTTCTGCCTCGACCATTCCGCATTCTTCTGACTCTGGTTCTTCAAGTGGTTTCAACTCGGACTCAGAAGATTCTCCCTCGGACTAATTCCTCGTGTGTTCTCTCTTTCCTTTTTGACACTTGTTGACAAAAAGGGGGAGAATAACATCGAGTGAAAGTTTATCGGGTTTTGGAGGGTGTCTTGCTTCGAATTTTTATTTGGTTTCTCTTCGAACAATTTGCTTCAGAACTTATCGCACCGCTTGTGGTGTTGAAATACTCGATCGTCATGTAATGTTAATAACCCCTGCCTGCAATATCATCTGCTTTGCAATCTTTGTCTGCAGGTGCCTTCGACTGTTTTTCCCTTGATTGATTATTATCGGAAACCTTCTATCTTAACAGGGACAAAACAATTGCTCCACAAGGAAGAACAGAGAACCATCAAATGTTGATGTTACATTGGAGCACGATATGATTCACATTTATTTGTTGGATACGCTCTTATTGCTATTTATCATTATCTAACCGTGCAGGGAGTTTGAAGTCATCTATATGATTGTCGAAGTGTTTTTCCTTGCGAATATCTTTTGAATCATCTCTTTCGCAGGAAAATCACCTTCAAAGCATATCCACTCTGTGCTATGAATTATGATTTGATCTTGCCTTGATCATATCGAATATCTAACATGCAGGAAAACTATATCTCGTGTGGATTCAAATTGTGTTCTAAGAAGACCTTCATGACTTATCCATGTCACAAAACTCACAATGCTGTTTCACATCTAACCCTTGTCGAAGTTTTCATGACAGGAACTACCTCAGACACCATCGAGTGCATTGAAAGAACTCCAGGATGAAATCTGATGTCAATGACACTCATACGAAGAAAAATACTTTCTCCCAAACCGAAGCATATGTTAAGGGGGAGAATATCTTATCTTCGTAATTATCTCTCATTCTTCATTAATCTTCGCATTACATTTCACTAATTATCTATCATTGATGTGATCTGTTTTTTCAACAATCGTCCAAAAAGGGGGAGATTGTTGGTGCAATATCTACCTACCTTGTGTTTTGGAGATTGTTGACAGAAATAGGTATGGACTAATTTGTTTGCGAGTGCATACAAAGAGTAAAGTCCATAACACAACCAAAAGAGTATGTTGTCTCCGGTGCAGAGTTCGAGGAACTTCACCGAAGCATATCTGTGCTACTGAGAAGAACAAGCTATATCTATTGAAGTGATAGAGTCGAGAAGATTAATGTGAAGAAATCAACCCCTCGAAAGTTTTCTGCTGAAGCGAAGCTTTTGTTTCGATTCTGTCATCCGAAGAAATTGACTGCTGTGATTGAAGTCGAAGACAAAGTGAAGACGTAGCATTCATTTCGTTTTTCTTCTTTCAGTCTGTCGAGTCATAGGACCTCTATACTATTAAGAGGGGTATAGGTTCTCGATGCTTAGATCAGCTGTGATGCTTAGCCACAACCTATGAAAGATGCGAGAGAAATCTCTTTGTGTTCCGAGTAAATACTTGCCAGCAAGAGACTGTGATCTTCTTCGCTGCGAGAGATTTGCCTCGGACCGAGGAGTTAGCATTTCTTGCTCCGCAAGAAATGTTACCGTTGTGCTCAAATCCGACCGTTGGAATCGTGTCGTTCGGCCATTTGCTGAGGCCGATGTCCAATTTGGTCATTTCCCATCTGGGAAGGATGCGGCTATAAATAGCCACCCCGCTCCAACGTTATCCGTTGGCTGCTCTGCTTGAGATTTCTGAGAAGATTGATTTAAGCAACCCCTCTCCGAGTGATTTGAGTTAAGATCCACCGAGAGAAAACCTAGAGCCCAAACTTAGATAGTGGTTTAGCATCACAGTGGTTCTGAGTGAGAGTTCTTGTACCTATTACTCTTGAGAGCTGCGCACTCTCTAGATGGATAGGTTTGGCTTCGAGTGTTGAAGAGTTGTTGTCTTCATCAAGCCTGATCTTCAGCAACCAAGAGTGATTGTGGTTCGCGAAGGTCGACCGAAGGTTTGGAGATCGCCGACAAGGATCTCCCATGAGTGAAATCAACCTGAGTCTGATCAGCTCTGCGTTGAAGGAGAATAGGGTGAAGAGAGTTTATCTTCCGTGTTAAGTCACAGCCCCTCCAACCAGACGTAGCCCTTTGGCAGAAGGGTGAACTAGTCTACCAAATCTCTCTGTCGCCATCGAGCACCACTGGTTATTTCTATTCTACTGCAATTCTTTCAGTAGTTCTTATTCATGCTCTGTGTCATAGTTTTCTTGATCAGTCTCTTTTCTGTTTTTTTCATTTCGTGTATCAGTTCTTCGAAAATATCTGTATTCATTCTATACCATCTTGTGTTCCAATTGTACTTGTGATATCTGTGTAGTGCTACTCTTTTTATCAATGGCATGTTCTGTCTTATCCTGTTGCATCTGTTTGCTTGTTGTGTAACCCTTGCTGTAGTTAAACCCATTATCCTTCAAGCTCGCATCGTTGTAAATGCTTTCCTCGTAGAATATGCTTCTGACGAAGAGGACTGAACCAATTTACTTCATTCGTCTTTCTATTCCGCTCCTGTGATTGGGTTGTGTTTCAAAGCCTTCGAAAGAAAATTTGAATCTCCCATTCACCCCCCCCCCCTCAAGTCGATATACTCTCGGTCCTAATAGTTTGTTGCTTCCATCCTTCTCTTTCTTCTCTTTTATTGTACTTGTTGCAATAGAAGCATGCACATCATTTTTGTTTTGATTGATCCTCTTGGGAACCCATGCCATGTTCTTCTTTCTCAGCTCTTGTGCACTAGGATTTTGCAATTCCTTCTTTTGCCAATTCGATAAGCCGAGTGGGCACCTCGGCTGTGATTCTGTTTCAACCAATGGAAACTCTTTTTTGGCCTTATGCACCGTCAACTTCTTTTCTTCTGATTTGGCACTTTGATTTTTAACAATTGATTGCTTCACTTCTTTGCCTTTTGTAGCCAATGTCAATGCTTTAATTGGCTCTTTGTTATTTGAGATCAAATCTGAAGTACACTTACGACCATCTCTCTTGACCCGGTATACTTGCTTGGCCACCTCTTTATTCTTCCTTGAGCTCTGGACCGATTCCTTATGATTGAAACGGTCTTTAACATGTGATTGTTCTGAAAGTGCGTTATATCGACTAGAGGGGGGGGTGAATAGGCGATTTTTACCAATTCGTCACTGAGGAATTTCACAGTGAGGAAATTCCTAAGTAACGAACTACTTAGCAGTGGAATAAGTACTCAGATGCAAACATAACATGGCATAAGAACAGTCATCATGATGAAATGAAATAGGCACGGAGTACAGGTAGCGTGAAACACAGGATAAGCAGGCTAAAGACTAAATGACTGAAGAAATAGGATTGAGGAAATTGAGAAAGTCTTCAGTCAAAGTCTTCACACAGTAACGAGCAAGTAAATCAACACATGAATGAGGAAATGAAAGAGTTGAGGAAATAGAACCAGTAGCTCGGTGAAGACAATGATTTGGTAGACCAGTTCCAACTGCTGTGACAGTTGTACGTCTGGTTGGAGCGGCTAGGTATTTAAACCTAAGGACACACAGTTTCGGACACACAGTCCTCACTGTATTCTCCTTGAGCTAAGGTCACACAGACCTCGCCCAATCACTCGTGGTAAGTCTTCAGGTGACTTCCAAACCTTCACAGACTCGGTCACTCGGTGATCCACAATTTCCTCTTGGATGCTCTAGACCATGACGCCTAACCGTCTGGAGGATGCACAGTCCTCAAAGGTAACAAGCGTCGGTTCCACACAGGAACAATTTCTTCAGTGATGCTCAATCACTTTGGGTTTGTAGGTGTTTGGGTTTTTGGGTTTTTCCTCACTTGATGATTTTCGCTCAAAGTCCTCGGAGGATGGGATGCTCTAAATGACAAGTGTCAATCTATCTCTCGGAGCAGCCAACCAGCTAGTGGTTGTAGGGGGCGGCTATTTATAGCCTAGGGAGCAGCCCGACATGATAAGACATAAATGCCCTTCAATGATATGACCGTTAGGTGGGTAGGATATTTGGACAGCTGGCGCGTAGCACAGCAACGGTCGGAAATTTGAGTATCAAATTCCTCAGGGCTATCATGTTCCTCACTTGTAGGCAATCCGCACTGGCGAATTCCTAACTCCTCAGTCAAAACAAATTCCTCAGAGAACAGAAGAACTTCGTCTCTGTCACTGAAGAAATTGACTGAAGTGTATGAGATTTCCAATGGCTTCACTCGAAAGGATTGGGTAGGTGTAGGATTTTGAGATGAGCATCACTTGGAAACTTTTCCTTAGTTTTACCTCGACCCCCTTTAACAGTACGGTGTTTCCTATGACTCAAGAAGAAGAAAATGAAACTACGAAAACAAAAGTCTTCACGCTTCATAATCCTCGCATGAATATCAAGTCTTCAGGGTCACACCAATTTCTTCACTTTCAAAGTCTTCAAGAAAACCAAAGTCTTCAGTTGAAGACATTCATTTTTAGGGGTCGACTTTCATCGTAAATATCAAACTCCTCATAGACTTATAGAACCTGTGTACACTCACAAACGCATTAGTCCCTTAACCTATAAGTCTTCAATACACCAAAATCACTAAGGGGCACTAGATGCACTTACATGTTCAAATGTTGATCTTCTCGGACCTGCATAATATTGGTGAGATGCTCTAAAGTAAGATGGAGAATGTGCCCTTGTATCATACCTGTCCCATGATGGATATGAATCTACACGAGCATAGGGAGTCATCCACGGCATTAGCATTGGCGGCCCAAAATAAGGATATGAATATGTTGCATTAAAATTATCACTTTGCCAATACCGATCCTCATATTTGCGCCTTGGGGTGATCTTGGTTTCTTTGCATAATTTGGCCGATAAGCATTCTTCTCTTCACTCTTCTTTTGATATTTATCCAATATTCAGCGAAGGTGATTTTTGATCTCTTACACTTGCGCTTATTTCGGCCTTTGTTTTCTTTTGGTTTGCTTTCATCGATCATTGGATTTCCTTGCTGGCCCCCAGTCCTTGGCATCTTCATTATAGCTTCGATGGGATTCTCGCCCTCAAGATTATGTTCATTATGCTCTTCAATAATTTTTTATTTGAAAACTTGATCCCGTCACTTGCAGTTTTTACCTTCTCTTTAAATGGATCGGCTTGAAGCAGCCGATGCAAAAAGTTTTTGCCACCAGGACCAATCGGAATAGACTGGTCATCCTTTGGTGTTTCAACAAATCTCAATCGTCCTTTATCAATGGCCGATTTGACTATTTGACAAAACATGTTGCAATCCCTAAAATTATGTTTGAATGAATGATGCAAACCTACAATACATTCGTCTTTGGATAGATGGCTCGACATGGTGATCAAGAATTCTAATATAATTATTTCTCAACAACAAATCAAAGATTTGATCACACATGTTTGAAGTGAAGGTATACCTTTTATCTTCTAGTCGATCTTGCTGTGAGAACGGCTTTGGAAGTAAGCAAACGAATGGTTCAGATTTTGTATCCCACCATTCGGCCATCCATCGTGTTTTGCACTCCATCTCCGATGTCTTTAAATAAGAAACTATACTAGCATCGGTTTTCTCAAAAGATTTTAACCTTGGCTTTAAATTTCTGAAACGAAAATAGTTAGAACACACATGTCTCAACTGAGAACAAGTGTAAGCCAAGTATGAAACAAGCAAAGCTACCCAATTATATATGAACTTTAAATAAAGCAATGGCAAAAGCTGTTGCAATAAGTCACTATCGGTCTTTATGAATGGTATAATGTGTTGACCGATATGCTCTGTAATGGTATTATCGCTAGCAAATAAATTACCCTTCTTCATTGGTCTTTCAAAACTACTTACGAGAATTTTTCAAATAGAAGCATCAACAATAAAGTCGCGATCAAATCTGAAAATAGGTAAATTACTTGCTAGACATACCTTTTCAAATATGTTGGGAGAGCAAGATGGTTGCATGACATGAGTAATATGGTGCTTCGCTTCTGGATGGCTTCCCAACACCTCGTCGCCCTCTTTTTCTTGGTTCCGTGCATCATTACATTGAAGATCTTTGCCAACCGAAGTTTATTCGGCTATATGTTCTTGCTCTTGAAGCTCATCAATTTCTATGGCACGAAACTCATAGGGCGGGAAGTAGGTTCCATTAACTTCAGAAAAATCAAGCATGGTCGTTTTGCTATGATTGCCATGCCCTTTCTCAATATTACTTCCCTCATTGGATTTGATGGACTCAGAATATATACTACTTGATTCGGCTTTTTCAACCGAAGCACTTTCATGTTCTGAATCATCCTTCTTTTCATTGATTCTATCAGTTGGCAATGCTTCTTTTATTTGAGCCAATTCTATTTCTGTTTGTTTCTGACGGCGAGCGGCAAAATTGGCATTAAGCTTTTTCTCAATTTCAGCCCACTCCGGATATGATTGACCCCCAATGCTTTTAGATTCTTCCGGTAATGACACACGGGTGTTGCCGAAACTTTGTAATTGTGTAGGGGGTGTATAATATGATGTAGTATTAGGTGAAGGCATATGCATTATTGTAAAACCATATTTTTGCTCGCCAATTTTATCAATTGGCAAAGATTCATCTTCTTGCAAAACTCTAGCATTTATTGCCACATAATCAGAAAATAGCCCCTTTTCATGTTGTTCAAGGCAAAGAGCACTAATCCTCTTATTTTTGGCTAAACTCTTCAATGCAGCCACAACTACCTCATCTTCTACAATATTGGGCACAACCGCTCCTGTAAAATTTATATTTATTCGGCTATGACCAGAAAGGTGTGACGCCGAATTATGAACATCTACAGTTGTGTATGGTGCTGAAAAACTACTGACATGAGGTATAGTATATGACGGTTGAGAGTAACTGGCCGAATAGCTAGTAGTAGCATGGCCAATTCTCCCATCCAAAATAGGACTAAGTTCATTAAAAAAAATCACAACTAGTTAGTGAATGAACCCATTGGCGAAAATTTCTGGCTCCGCCCCTGTACACCAACTTATTAAATGACAAATGTTATGGGCCTTTGGCAGGCTAAATTGCATTTCGATCCAACCTAGTCGTGGGTTTGCGAGTTTGATCCATTTGGCCTTGTGAGATATGTGAAGCTGAAGGGAATGTACAATCACGTGGCAATTGGCAAAGAGAGCAATGTGTCACGAGGGCGGAACTAGGAAGCAACGTACAGCTAGCCATGCATCGTCAACACACGCAAGATGAGCAGTGCCGAAATAGAATCCACGTTAGCGGCTGGCAGCTAGCCATGCATCGTCAACACATGCAAGATGAGCAGTGCCGAAATACAATCTACGTTATCGGCTGGCTGGGGATTTAAGAGCGTCACAATCGGACAATGAACAGCTCACATCACGCACAAAGCAAGCTCTCACTCATTGTCTCATTAGGCTACTGACTCGAGCCCCCGGTTTTTATTTAGTTTGTGTGTAAGTTTTTTTCCTTTTAGTTTGCGTCAAAGCTTTTTTCCCGGTTTCATTCGATATTGCCCCTTGATTTTCAGCTTTGCACACTACCGATGCATTAAATACTCCTTCCATTGAGTACGCAATTTCCCCTCTCCTTCCTTTTCACCTTCAGTCTCCCATCGAGCCAACTCTCCCCCTCCCCACCCCAAGCGGCAAGATGTACCAACGGAGAGCCACCTGTTTTCTCGTCATCGTCGTCGTCCTCCTTCTCCCGCCCCTGCTAGCTTCCTATCCATGTGTGGCCGCCGCACATGGCCCACCGCGTCATGCTCCAGGTACATATAGTTCCCTTTGGATGTTTCCGAATCCGTGCTTTGTTCTTTGTATGTATAGATGGGCCAGTCGATGTAATTATGGTGATGATGCTAGGTGGCGACGCTGGTGCGTGGGGTCAAACGGACGGGCTGGATCATCAAGGGGGAAAGGTGTCAGGGATGGGAGCCGCGAGGCGCTTGGGACAGAGGATACCGCTGAAGGACCCTCCCTCGCCAATCCCTAACGAAAACTCGGGGGTGGTGGTTCCCCTGACGCCGCCGCCACTGCCGTTGATCAATGAATAGGTGTTGGGAGTCCAGGGTACGCGCATGCCATGGTGACTTCCGTGCACCTCCTGGTCTCTTACTAATGTGTTACAAGAATAATCTTGCTGTTGTGAAATAAGTTGTCATGCTTCAAAGTCTTAAAATGTATTGTTCACTTCTCTATATCAATTTAGACTTTTGAGGTAAATGGCGGAAATATAAATTTAATATAGTCAGAGGCAAGCTGTCTCATGCTTAAGACCCAAATCTACTGTTTTTCTTTTCTTTTTTTTTTTTGCGGGGCGTGTTGCGTGGAGCCGTGGATATGCACCACAACATAAGGAATGGCTAGCTGCCGTGTACGAAAGCACTTTTGGCCAGCGGTGTCAAACAAAGTTCGAGGCAATTCTATATGGTACAACTACTCGTATAATGCTCACTTATCTCCAATCTATATAGTACAACTACGGTAGCCGGCAAAAATGAGTTCCATGAGCTTGCAAATGCGCCTCCATGTGAGACGTGAAGGTGACTAAAAAATGGAATTCACATGTCAGTTGGCAAAAGAGGATGGGACCATGTGTAAAATGGCAAGTGGTGGTGCTAAAATTTAGTCCCACCTCGAAAGTTAAAGAAGAGTTGGACCTCTTTATATAGTGGGTTCTCTTCATCACACCTAGGGTTTTGCCTCGTCTCACAACTTGCGCCGCCACCGTAGTCTACTTTATTCCCAACGCCGACGTGCATCGGCGTGCGGGAGAGCAGGTCTCCGGAACCGTTCGTCTTTGCGATCCTGCACTGAGAGAGGACGAATTAGGTTTTGGGAAGCGCTCTGCGCGACTGATCAAGTTCGTCATCACGGGTCATCTTCCGTCCAAGTCGGGCAGTGCTACTCATTGTCATCTTCATCATCATCAACAACAGATCGTCGCCAACATCATCATCAACACCGTCGCTCCTGCTGCAACTACCGAATAGTACGTCTATCATGATTTGTTCATGTCTCTCTCTGAAGTTGCTATTTTGTGGGTGATACTGATGTACATGATTTGTTGCTCTTCTAGTTTGCTAGATTGTTGCATGCTAGTTTCTGTTCTAGTCATGAATTATTTACTGGAATTAATCATGAACTTGCCTAATTTTCCAACAATCCAAAAACCTAATTGCAGGCAATTTCTTGAGTTAACTATGGCTGGATTCGCTGATGCACTGAGGCCGGATAAGTTTACCGGTGTGCACTTTAGGAGGTGGCAGGTGAAGACCACGCTCTGGCTTACTGCTATGAAAGTTTTCCACGTTAGTGTTGGTGCTCCAGAGGGAATGTCTAACGAAGATCAGAGAAAATTTCAGGAAGCCAATACTATGTTTGTGGGATGCATTCTGAGTGTTCTTGCTGACCGTTTGTGTGATGTGTACATGCACATAGATGACGGAAAGACACTGTGGGATGCACTAAATGCAAAATTCGGTGAAACAGATGCAGGCAGTGAACTGTACATCATGTAGAGTTTTCATGACTACAAGATGGTGAATAACCGTTATGTGGTTGAACAAGCTCATGAGATACAGTGCATTGTGAAGGAACTTGAACTTCTTAAGTGTGTTCTACCGGAAAAATTCGTGGCTGGGTGCATGATTGCAAAGTTGCCTTCTTCATGTAGGAATTTCGCCACAACTCTGAAACATAAGAGACAGGAGATATCAGTTGAAAATCTAATTGCATCTCTTGATGTTGAAGAAAAGGCTCGGGCTAATGAGAAAGGAGGTGAGGTTCAGCCTACCGCCAGTATGGTGCAGAGGTACCCACAGAACAAGAACAAAGGGAAGAATAAACCTGTTTTCAACAAGCCTACCAAGACTACTACCTTCAAGAAGAAGAAGTTTAACAAGGCTGAGCTAGAATGCTACGCCTGTGGGAAGCCCGGACACTTTTCCAAGGAATGCCCTGAACGTGCAGACCGCAGAGGGAAAACGAGCTCTAAGACTATCAACATGGTGACCGCTAGCAATACTGATGTGTATGATAATTTACCTATTGTGCTTTCAGTATTTCAATCATCTTCGTGGTGGACTGATTCAGGTTCTAATGTTCATGTGTGTGCTGACATCTCTTTGTTTACTTCTTATCAGGTCGCAAGGGATTCTTCTGTCCTAATAGGGATTGTGTCACATGCTTCTGTTCGTGGCATTGGCACGGTGGATCTGAAGTTTACTTCAGGAAAGATCATGCAACTAAGAAACGTGCAGCATGTCCCTACTATGAACAAGAATCTTGTTAGCGGCTCCCTTCTATGTCGAGATGAGTTTAAGGTAGTTTTAGAGTCGAATAAAGTAATCATGTCGAGATTTGGACAATTTATAGGCAAGGGCTATGCGTGCGGAGGCTTCTTCCGCTTTTCCCTTTCAGATTTTTGCAATAAGTCAGTAAACCAAATTTGTGCTAGTGTTGATGATCATGCAAGTGTTTGGCATTCTCGTTTATGTCATATTAATTTTGGTTTAATGTCTCGACTATCCAGTATGAGTTTAATTCCGAATTTCACGGTTGCCAAAGGTTCTAAGTGCCATAGTTGTGTGCAATCAAAGCAACCTCGAGAGCCTCATATGACTGTCAAGGAGAGAAACTTGGCACCTCTAGAACTCATACATTCTGATCTTTGTGAGATGAATGGTGTGTTGACAAAAGGTGGAAAGAGATATTTCATGACTTTGATTGATGATGCAACTAGATTTTGTTATGTTTATTTGTTTCAAATTAAAGATGAAGCATTAGACTACTTTAAAACCTATAAAGCTGAAGTTGAAAAACAACTAGAGAGAAAGAACAAGCGTCTTAGGTCCGATCGTGGTGGAGAGTATTTTCCCAAATTATTTGATGAATTCTGTGAGGAACATGGTATATATTATTCATGAGAGGACGCCTCCCTATTCACCCCAATCAAATGGGGTTGCCAAGAGGAAAAACCGCACCTTAACTGACTTGATGAATGTCATGTTAGACACTGCCGGTTTATCTAAGTCATGATGGGGGGAGGCTCTATTAACTTCATGTCATGTCCTAAATAGAGTTCCTAACAAGAATAAGGAGAAAACCCCTTATGAGGAGTCGGTTGGGAGAAAACCATCACTTTCTTATTTGCGCACTTGGGGATGCCTGGCAAAGGTCAATATTCCTATTCCTAAGAAACACAAACTCGGACCAAAGACAGTGGATTGTGTCTTTCTAGGATATGCTCAAAGGAGCATTGCTTATTGTTTTTTAGTGGTAATATATGAAGTACCTGATATGCATGTTGATACTATAACGGAATCTCGTGATGCAACATTTTTTGAGAATATATTTCCAATGAAAGATATGCATAGCATTGCTAGATTTTCTTCTGAGATAATTCCTGAATCTAGTACAACTGATGAATATTTCGAACAATCGGATGAGGAAGTCCTTGAGAAGGATAACAATGAAGTTCCTGTCAGGAACAAGAGACAAAGGGTTGCAAAATCCTTTGGTGATGATTTCATTGTATACCTTGTGGACGACACACCCAAGTCCATTGCATAGGAATATGCATCTCCGGATGTAGATGATTGGAAAGAAGTTGTTCATAATGAGATGGACTCAATTCTTTCTAATGGAACTTGGGAACTAACTGATAGACCATATGGTTGTAAACCTGTGGGTTGTAAGTGGGTGTTCAAAAAGAAGCTAAAGCCTGAGGTACTATTGATAAGTACAAGGCATGTCTTGTGGCCAAGGACTACACTCAGAAAGAAGGCGAAGATTACTTTTACACCTATTCACCCGTTGCTGGAATGACCACCATTCGAGTGTTACTTTCCCTAGCTGCCTCTTATGGTCTAATCATTCATCAAATGGATGTAAAGACAGCTTTCCTCAATGGAGAGTTGGAAGAGGAAAACTATATGGATCAGCGTGACGGGTTTGTGGTAAAGGGTGAAGAGAGAAAGGTGTGCAAGTTGTTAAAATCCTTGTATGGTCTGAAACAGGCACCTAAGCAATGGCATAAGAAGTTTGAAAGAACTCTCACTTCTGCGGGATTTGTCATTAACGAGGCTGATAGGTGTGTTTACTATCGCCGTGGTGGGGGCAATAGTTTCATATTATGTTTGTATGTGGATGACATACTAATCTTTGGTACAAACATTAATGCTATCAATGAGGTCAAGTCTTTTCTATCAAAAAGTTTTGACATGAAAGATCTGGGAGAAGCCGATGTAATTCTAAACATCAAACTTATTGAGGATGAGAGTGGGATTACTCTAACGCAATCTCACTATGTTGAGAAGCTCTTGATCCGTTTCGGCTTTATGGATAGCAAGCCTTCTCCAACACCTTATGATCCCAATATGACACTCAGAAAGAACAAGAAAGAAACGAGAGATCAATTAAGATACTCTCAAATTGTCTATTCACTCATGTACTTAGCTAGTGCTACAAGGCTAGATATCTCTTTTGCTGTGAGCAAACTGAGTAGGTTCATGTCCAACCCAGGTGATGATCATTGGCATGCACTAGAAAGGGTCTTATGCTATCTGAGAGGTACTATGAGTTAAGGAATTACTTATTCAGGGCATCATGCTGTGCTAGAAGGATACAGTGATTCAAATTGGATCTCCGATGTTGATGTACTCTACGCAACAAGTGGTTATGTAGTTACTCATGGAGGTGGCGCAGTGTCATGGAGGTCTTGCAAACAAACCATATTGACGAGGTTAACTATGGATGCAGAACTAACTCCTTTAGACACATCCACTGTTGAGGCAGAATGGCTGCATGAGTTCTTGATGGACTTGCATGTGGTTGAAAAACCTGTATCGGCTATTCTTATGAATTGTGACAACCAAACTGTTATCGCTAAAGTGAACAATTCTAAGGATAGTGCAAAGTCATCAAGACACATGAAGAGACGTTTAAAGTCTGTCAGGAAGTTGAGAAACTCTGGAGTAATAACTGTTACATATATTCAAACAGACAAAAACCCGGCAGACCCCTTTACAAAGAGACTATCACGAAATGTGATTGATATTACATCAAGGGAGATGGGTATGAGACCCATAGAAGTTATACCATAGTAGTAACCCAACCTTTGTGATCGGAGATCCCGTGAATTAGGATCTTGGAAGAACAAGCTATTGGTTAACTGAGGAGAGTAATAAGTGACCGTCTCTAGGTGAAGATGCAAAACTCTCAGAGCTGTAAGGCAGGTTGGCAACATGCCTTAATGTGGTTCTATTGGCTATTAAGTAAAGATGCTGTCCTACAGAGCAATCTTGAAAGAACGCACCTATATGAGCTTTGATTGTAAACGTCGCAGTCTGTGAGACTTGGCTAATCTCTAGTAAGCTCACGAAGAGACCAGGGAGTATGACGTATAAGGTCCAAACTGCGGGGTAGCCTACTAGCAGCCAGGTGCTGGTTAAGACTTTGAGTGAAACCTGTTCACACAAAACTAGCAATTAAAGGCATAGTCCATTGTCAAGTTGTGAATGGATGTAGCTTAAAGTTCTTGGAAGAAGTTCAACTTAACAGTTTCTACTGAAACACTGGTATATTAAACAAGTGGTGAGAAAAGATAAAACTCTAAATGTGTATTTGAGATCTGGTGGGGATTGTTAGAAATAATGGGCCTAGACCACTAAAAGAACCTCAATTCTCAAATGAGCCCATGTGTAAAATGGCAAGTGGTGGTGCTAAAGTTTAGTCCTACCTCGGAAGTTGAAGAAGAGTTGGACCTTTTTATATAGTGGGTTCTCTCCACTACTCTAAGTGGTGTGTTGAGAAAAGAAAGAGAAGACCACACACGCGCGCTCGCTCACCTCGCCTCGCCTCGCCGTGGCATGGCGTGGCGAGGCGAGTACGTGCAACATGCGCGTGAATGGTCCACCGAAATCCGATCTGTTGCCTTGCAGGGGCGTAGCTTCCTTTTGCCGTTATATTTTTATGTCTTGGTAGACAAATTAATGATTTCTTGTCCGGTAAGTATACGACTTAGAAACCAACTCGGTTTGGGATTGTGATCGCGACACAATACCGCCTCTGGTCCTAATATATATACTGCTACCGGCTCCGACCAAAGACACACCGAAAACACCTAGGGTTTTGCCTCATCTCACAACTTGAGCCGCCACCGTAGTCTGCTCTATTCCGAACGCCGATGTGCATCGGCGTGCGGGAGAGCAGGTCTCCGGAACCGTTCATCTTTGCGATCCTGCACCAGGAGAGGACGAATTAGATTTTTGGGAAGCGCTCTGCCGACTGCTCAAGTTCGTCATCATGGGCCGTCTTCCGTCCAAGTCGGGCGGTGCTACTCATCATCATACACAACAGATCGTCGCCAACATCATCATCAACATCGTTGCTCCTGCTGCAACTACCGAACAGTACGTCTATCGTGATCTATTCATGTCTATCTCTGAAGTTGCTATTTTGTGGGTGATGCTGTTGTACATGATTTGTCGCTCTTCTAGTTTGCTAGATTGTTGCATGCTAGTTTTTGTCCTAGTCATGAATTATTTACTGGAGTTAATCATGAACTTGCCTAATTTTCCAACACTTAGGCCGCGCTTGGGTTGCTGTTTTGCAGCGATTTACAAGGGTAAGAAACGCACCTGTAAAACTAAATGGTGCGGCTGGAAACAACTCCTTGGTTGGTAAAAGCATCTCCAATAGAAGATGTAAAACATGTAAAAGTGCAACTCCAACAGATGATGCAAATGGAGATGTAAACTAGTTGTGCCGCTGGCGACCATCAAGCACGATGGACTGCCTCGGGTTTGCTCTGCGGGCGATGGTTTGCAGCGGCGTTTGGCTCTACAGATAGCTGGGAGCGAGGTGTGTCCTTTTGGGCAAACGAGAGGAGTTGCGGTGGCCGAAACTCGATGGGAGCGAGCGGAGCATGGCGGGTGGCGGCGGTGGTGGAATCGAGTGGCGGTGGTGCGGGGATGTGGCCGGCGATGCGGGCGGGGCGGCGGCGGTGGTGGAATCGAGCAGCGACAGTGATGGAATCGAGCGGTGGCGAAATTCGCGGCATGCGGCGCCGGCCGGCGGTCGAAACCGATGGCGGGGGTGCCGAAGGGGGCGGATCTGGCGCGGGGCGACGACGGCGGGGTGCGGCGGCGGGGCGACGAGGCGGCGGGAGGAAAAAGACGGGTTGGGGGAAGGAAATGGTACGGCGGTTGGCGATTGGCGGTTGGCGGTTGGCGCGTTGCTGACGTTTTTGCATCTCCAGTGGATGGAGATGTATATTTGCACCACGAGGTGTTGTAGTTTACATCTCCTAAAGGCGGAGATGTAATTTTTTTTTCATCTACATCATCTGTTGAAGTGACGTTTTGGGCCTCGGAGATGTAAAAAGTATTTTTACATTTACATCTTCTGTTGGAGATGCTTTTAGATTAAAAAATTGGGCTGTTTCGTGCCTTCCATCCGGAAAAAATAAACACCTCTTCCTCCCTCCGTTTTATTTCCGTCCGGATTTTACTCATTCCCCGTTTAATACGGGTGTAATCAGTTACGTATGTAAAATATATACAGCCCAGCAATCCAAGCGGGCCCTTATACGGAGGTTAAAGTTGGAAGTCATGTTCAACCACTGCTAAATGCCGCACCGCACGCATCGATCATATACTCGCTGGATCCAGGACAGGACAAACGCCCATGCAGACCTGGAGGTAAACACACGGAAGTGCACAGACAAAATTCAGAGTCCCAGTCGAGAATTTAAGGACGTCGCAAATCCTACTGTGAACAGCTAGCTCACATCTGCAGTCTCACTGTCTCAGTGGCTAGTGACTGTGTTCGCATACAAACATGTCACCGTGTACCCTCGACGCCGGGGGTGATGCACCGCAGCTCACGTCGAAAGAGACCCGGCCAAAAGCGTGGTACACAAGCAATCCGGCGGGTGCTTTTGAGGACCCAAAACCCCACACGCCCAGGAGGGACCTCGTCAGGGCGCGCAGCGGCTATGGGCTGCCCTAGGTCGACCTGATCGCCCCTAGGGCCTCGAGGTTCGACGCTCTGTAAGAAGAAGAACGAACGAAGAACGAGGAAGAAGAAGAGCAAGGGAGAGAGATAAAGTAAAGGTAAAAAGTGGTATATGAATTGATCGATTGTGTGTTGTTCAATTGGCCGTCACCTCTCATCTATTTATGAGGCGGCTGGACTTCCCGTACAAGAAAAGGATTCCAAATCCCATCCAAATCTTTCCAAAATTAACCGAACTCGGATTTAGGCAAGTCTAAGACATCACTTTCGTTTTTGACACTCACAGGCCACAAACAACCTCGAATGAAGATGCGCCCAAAAGAAAATTTAACCGTTTCGACGAGGCGAACAACTTTCATGTTGAACGTTTTTCGATTCGAGGCCATCTTCAGGACCGAATGGCTCGCGCAAGACAGACTATTACTCATGCTACCCATGTCTGATGGGGCGCGCCACTTTTTACTAGTGACAGGACCGTATTCAGATGGCTCTAAATTTTACATACGATATCGGATTGAGATGATTTTATATCAAAATCGACCGTTTCGACGAGACGAAGACAATTTGTGAGAAAGTTTTCTCATTTGAGGCCATCCTTGAGGGGTAATTGTCCTAATAGTGCTCTGGATATAAAATCTCAGTATTTCGAACACAACTTTGGCCTTCGAGATGAGATCAGATGGTGGTGGCCCAAACTTCAAAGATGTTCATGTCGACAATACGGAACTTTTTCATGTAGATCACTTCTCCATTTGAGACCATCTTAATTGCATTTCGTACCATGCCAAAATCTGGTGTCAACACATGCCCCCCTGTTTTTCGGCAAAACTTGTGTGCCGAAAAATAACTTGCACCGAGTTTGTTCTAAGGACGATATCAACACTCCATCGGCCATTTTCATGTTTTTAGGATGATAAGTATATATATCGGCCATTGCTTGTTTGAACCTCTTGATGCAAACTTGGGTGAAAACTTCCCAACTTCTATAACAATCCGGTGATAAAGTTTCATAGATATGTATCTCAAAACCATCCTCCGAACTATATTGTTCACCCTTTTGCTAGGATTTTGCAGATAATCACGAATGAACTTCTTCCAATCCTTGCTTCACCTACATAAAAGTTTTATTAGTGGCCGAAGCGATGCGCTCCAATTCGGCCTTACCTACGTTGGCGAGAATAAGCATCGGCTATCGATAGATATATGCAATACACCATGATCAGCATAGTAGCTGGATGCTTGTTGTGCCAACTCATTTGCTCTTCAATTGTCATGTCCAGATATATGAGCAGTATTAAAGCAACACAAGGTAAATTTTACATCTAGACAAACCTCAAAATAAATTATAAGTGATTCGTCAAAAGATTGATAACCCTTGGATATTTGTTGCACTTCTCATAACGAATCACCAAACACTTCAATATGTGTAGCACATATGGCAACCAAAGGCTTGTCTCGCTTTCCAATCGAACTAAGGACGATGTTCGGATACTACACCGGCCATGCTTTGACATATTCTTACGGCGATAGATAAATATCGGCCATTACCATAAGGTCCATGTAAAATTCACCCACCAAAGCATGTATAGCAGAAATAAACAAATGAAAACAACAATAAAATATTTCGGCCCCTTCGTATTAGCAACAAAAATGTAACTAACCAAATGTATAGTGATTTGGTAATACCCTCTCATGATATAGAAAATTATGTTGCATCCATGGATCAAAATAAATCCATGTAGGGTAATTGATCATACCTAGGGATGAATTTCATGGCAAAGGCATCAATGGCATGGTTGAAGAAAATGGATGATGTGCTAACCGAAGATTTTGATGTTGTGATGCACACCTTTGGCTTAATTGTTTGTGTTGGTGCAATATCTACCTACCTTGTGTTTTGGGGTTGTTGACAGAAACAGGTATGGACTAATTTGTTTGCAAGTGCATACAGAGAGTAAAGTCCATAACACAACCGAAGAGTATGCTGTCTCCGGTGCAGAGTTCGAGGAACTTCACCGAAACATATCTGCGCTGCTGAGAAGAACAAGCTATATCTGTTGAAGTGATAGAGTCAAGAAGATTAATGTGAAGAAATCGCCCCCTCGAAAGTTTTCTGCTGAAGCGAACCTTTTGTTTCGATTCTATCGTCCGACGAAGTTGACTGCTGTGATTGAAGCCGAAGACAAAGTGAAGACGTAGCATTCATTTTGTTTTTCTTCTTTCAGTCTATCGAGTCATCGGACCTCCGTACTATTAAGAGGGGTATAGGTTCTCGATGCTTAGATCAGCTGTGATGCTTAGCCACAACCTATGAAAGATGCGAGAGAAATCTCTTTGTGTTCCGAGTAAATACGTAAATACTTGCTGGCAAGAGACTGTGATCTTCTTCGCTGCGAGAGATTTGCCTTGGACCGAGGAGTTAGCATTTCTTGCTCCGCAAGAAATGTTACCGTTGTGCTCAAATCCGACCGTTGGAATCGTGTCGTTCGGCCATTGGCTGAGGCTGATGTCCAATTTGGTCATTTCCCATCTGGGAAGGCTGCGGCTATAAATAGCCACCCCGCTCCAACGGTATCCGTTGGCTCCTCTACTTGAGATTTCTGAGAAGATTGATTTGAGCAACCCCTCTCCGAGTGATTTGAGTTTAAGATCCACCGAGAGAAAACCAAGAGCCCAAACTTAGACAGTGGTTTAGCATCATAGTGGTTCTGAGTAAGAGTACTTGTACCTATTACTCTTGAGAGTTGCGCACTCTCTAGACGGATAGATTTGGCTTCGAGTGTTGAAGAGTTGTTGTCTTCACCGAGCCTGATCTTCAGTAACCAAGAGTGATTGTGGTTCGCGAAGGTCGACCAATGGTTTGGTGATCGCCGAGAAGGATCTACCACGAGTGAAATCAACCTGAGTCTGATCAGCTCTGTGTTGAAGGAGAATAGGTTGAAGAGAGTTTATCTTTCGTGTTAAGTCACAGCCCCTCCAACCAGACGTAGCCCTTTGGCAGAAGGGTGAAATGGTCTACCAAATCTCTCTGTCGCCATCGAGCACCACTGGTTATTTCTATTCTACTGCAATTCTTTCAGTAGTTCTTATTCGTGCTCTATGTCGATAGTTTTCTTGATCAGTCTGTTCTATTTATTTCATTTTGTGTATCAGTTCTTCGACAGTATCTGTATTCATTCTATACCATCTTGTGCTCCAGTTGTACTTGTGATATCTATGTAATGCTACTCTATTTATCACTGGCATGTTGTGTCTTATCCTGTTGCATCTGTTTGCTTGTTGTGTAACCCTCGCTGTAGTTAAACCCGTTATCCTTCAAGCTCGCACCGTTGTAAATGCTTTCCTCGTAGAATATGCTTCTGACGAAGAGGACTGAATCAGTTTACTTCCTTCGTCTTTCTATTCCGCTGCTGTGATTGGGTTGTGTTACAAATCTTTCGAAAGAAAATTTGAATCTCCCATTCACCCCCCTCTAGTCGATATACCCTCGGTCTTAACAATTGGTATCAGAGCAGGTACTCCCTGTCTCTGTTTATTAAAGGTCTAACGTCCTTGGAGTTTTGAGTATGTCGTATGCAGGGAGATCCTCGCACTCTGAAAGATTTCCTATCTTTGATGGAAATGACTATCTGTACTGGAAGGAACGGATGAGAATCAGAATTCAAGCTATCGACTATGATCTATGGCAGATTGTGGAAGATGGTTACACCATTCAACACCCTGATGCTCCATCTTCTGATGACAAGGCTATGATGCGTCTGGATGCACAAGCGAAAGATATCATCTATGCAAGTATCTCAAAGAACGTATTCATTCGGTTCCGAAACCTTAACATAGCAAAGCAACTCTGGGATGCTATCAAAAATGTTCATGAAGAGTTTATCTCCAGAACAGACTCCCACTCTCAAATGCTTCGCGCCATGTTCACTGGGTTCAGAAGTCTTCGAAAGGAAAGTGTGATGGAACTCACAGATAGGCTGACTGACATTGTTGAATGACTTCGCCAACGAGGAGTAACCGATGTCACCGATAAAGATGTGGTGAACAAGCTATTAAGTGCACTTGATGAATCATTCCATTCTATAGTAGCCGAAATCAAACAAAGACCTGACTATGAAGAGCTTCACTATGTTGAGGTCATGACACTGCTGTCGATTCACGAAGAAAAGATGGAGCTGGAAAATGCAAATCAAGAATCCTCTTCGGAAAGTGAAGGAGAAATTCTCTCACATTATGGCAGTTCTGAAGAAGAAGATGTTGAGAATCAACACACTATCACAAGAGAATTGGAAATGCTCACACAACGGTTGAGTGATCTCAGAAGACAAAACTTATATCTTGTGAATGATGACGAAGATGAGGTGCCTGAATCCTCAAGATAGTTACCTCCAAAAGAAATGAAGTGCTTCAAATGCAAACAATTCGGTCATGTCATAGCAGATTGTCCTTGCTGGGCTGAAGCACCTAGTAATCGTTCGAAGCATCTTCACTACAATGGCTTTGCTCGAATGGATCGTCACACTAAGCTCTCGAAGAAAAAGGATCCCGCTTCATCCTCTTCGATGAGACCAGTCACTAACATAAATGCCAGAGCAATCATTGATTCCAACATGAAGAAAATCTCTCAGCTGAACAAAGCCTGTACCAACCTGACTCTTGACTTTGAAGAAGAGACAACAGATACTGATTCAGATGATGAAGAATTATACAAAAGGATTGGAAGAAGTAATGCATATATTGCTATTGAATCGTCGAAGAAGTTCAGCGAATCAGATACTGATGATGATGCTTCAAGTAATGATGATTCAAGCGATGATGAACCAATCACCTTTTCTCTCATGGCAAAATCTTCAAAGGATCAGGTATCTGCCAAACACCTTAGATCCATGAATGAATACTCTCCTGAATACATATCTTATGCCAAGCTGGTCAAGATTGCTAAATCTCAACATGAAGAAATAGAAATTCTTGAAAGAAATCTCAGGAAAACTGAAGGATTACTGGTCGAAGAGATGGAGAAGAATCAAATGTTGATTGAAGAGCAAGATGCTTTTTCATCAACTATTGATGATCTCACCATTCGATATGACTCACTCTCAGCTGACTACGAGGGTTTATCAAATGAACTCCTCAATAGGAATCAGGAACTCGTGTCACTGAAAGAGTCCCATAATGAGCTGGTTTTAGAGAAAGTTTCTCTCTTCGCCGAGCAATTTGTTCAAATTCCTGATGGTTTTGTTCCACCGTGCTTAAAATGTCTAGAACGTAGCAATGTTGAGTCTCATGCTGAAACTTCTGATACTACTAAAAGGAATATTACTACTACTGAAATTGGTACTACTAACCCCTCTTCCGAGGACTTTGCTGCTATTACTGAAGAAAATTGCAGTTTAAAGGGCTTACTTGAGACTGGTATGCTAAGGAGTCTGAAAGGGCATCAAACCTTATGTGATGTGCTCAAGAAGTCCATTCTTCACAAAAATCCTGTGTTCATGTGGTGCTCAATGGCATACATAATCCAAGGAGCATAGGGCTTTAGAGACTGAGGGCTATCTGCAGCACTTGCCAGATTCCGAATGAAAAGGTCAGGAATGTCAAACTTGATTCCTGAGATATTGCAACAAGAGCATTTCCTACGACGCCTTTGAGGAGTTGGGCCGGTTTGTTGGCTGATGGTATTGCCACAAAATGTGGAATAGCACTTTGTTGTCGTAGGCCAACTTCTTCGAATCAACTTCAACGCATTCGTCGCCCACCATGGTGGAATCCATCAAGACATGGAGTTGAGCTTCAGATACATCCCAGAAATGCAATCTGTGTTCTCTGTCGTTCTCAAATTCACATCAAGGTAAATTTATCAGGGCCAGAAAATGATCTGCCGAGCACTGATTCTCTCTCTGCCAGTCATCCATTCAAGCGTCCATGATGAGGGATTTGCCACTTCCCTGTGATGTATAGCGTGGCATAGAACTGAAGAATAACCTCCTTATTCCAGCCATGGTTGAAACTCATGAATCCCTTCTGAAGAGCATGTTCAAGTGATCAAGTGCATTGTGGAAGCAGGGCATTCCTTCGAGGCTTGGCCAAGTTTAATATTCTTATGATTGAAAATCATGTGCTTGCAAACAGATGATGAGCATCATAGATTGCCTGCTCTTCTGTCCAGAACCTGGGGGACAATGAGTCCTTTCTCCTTCATACGGGCTGACCCCAAAGAATGCAAGCTTCGCAGAGTGATGCTGTTCATTCAAGGCGGGGCCATTGGGGCCATACTCAGCTGAAAACAGCAAGAAAGATTCTTGAGGATTTTTCTTGAGTACTTCACACTATTTCCATCGGCTGTACTCTTTCAGAGACTGAAGCATTTTCATCGAGGGCTTCAATGGCGCATGAGTCCTCGACCAGTGTCTGAAGCAGATGCGTGGGGTCACTGGACTAACTTTCATTCTTCTTCGCTTTAATCCTTCAGCGGCTTTCTCAGATTCAGGCACAGGGCCTTTTCCCTCAGTGACTCATCAACTGATGGCGGCACAAAAAACTTCTTGAGACACAAGTGTCTAGCTGGTTCTCCTTCAGTCTACTGTGGCAGAACTGGTGGTACAACCTGTGGGACAGAACTGGTGTTGCAACTTCTTCATCTTTTTCCTCGTGAGCCATGGGCTCTTCAAACTTCTTTTCTTCCTTTATGGCTGTGAAGCCAAAGAACCAGGAGCAGGGTCAACCTCCATTGGAGCATGAGCACCAGATGAGGAGACCGGTAGAGGTAGTACCTTGGGCAGCAACTTGCTCCCCCCAATCATCTCACCCTCCTTAGTGGATCCAGAGGGTTCAGCATGAACTTCTTTCACAGGCGATGGGACTGCCTTTTCCATCTCAATCTCTTCGTCAATCTTTTCTTCGGAAGCATTTTGCTTGGGTGCAGATTTACTTCATCAGGATTGACAAGATACATATCCACAACATCACCTTTTTGTTCGATGAGGTAGGAATACCACAGTCTCAATTGTTGCTCGGTTACTTCCTCGGGACAAGGGGTTGGTGAATCTGTTGAAAGGAAACACTTGCATCAACGGGTGCATCTGAAGAAATAGTTGGATATGACGATCCTTAGTTTCTTTTGGCTTATATGCTCTAGCCTGGCTCTTACACGTTTCTCTTCTTTCTCCCTACGTCGAGCAAGAGTTTCTGTCTCTTAATCTCTTCAATTCTGCGATCACGAAGCTGAGAGACATCCATCTTCATCCTGGAGTGCCAACAATCTTGTTGTTTCTCATGGTGTGAGAGCTTTGGTGGGTCTCAAGAATAGCCTTGTTCACATCTTTTCTTTTAGACTCAGACTTTGCTTCTCTTCTCATCTTCTCCAGAAGCTTCTTATCTTTGACAACTTGATTAAGTTCTTTGGTGATTTCTTTCAGATCAGTGAAGTGCTTGGCTACCATTTGGAAATCTTCTGACAGACCCAAAGTACCCAACTCAGCTGGATTGGCATCATAGGAGGCACCTTCAGTGATGTTGAATATCAGATCAAAATCATATTCCTCTGTGGAAGCAGGAATGATTTTCTTCGCCTTCTTGCAGAAGAAGCAGCTTTCTCATTAGAATCAATTTTCTCTTAGCAGTTGGGGCAGCAGAACCCGAAGGTTTATCAGAGGGGACCGGTGCAAGTCTTGGCGAAGATCTCACTGGTGGCAAAATCTTCGCAGGAGATGGGGTTTGGAATGGCTTGTTAAGCACCGTTTCTGATCATACATGGGAATTTCTTCGCAGCAACTGCCATCAGCAAATACTCATCAGACGAGGTAGGTGCAGCTTTCCTGGATTTGTTGCAACGGACTTTTCTTCGAAGCTCGAGGAGAACAGACTTCCTCTTCTTCTTTTCTTTATGGGCAGACGCCCTTTCCTTCTTTTCCATCACATCCTTTTGAGTCAACTCAACATTTCGCTGTTCTGCTAGGTTCTTCTTTGAAGTCTAGCCTCACGCTTGGCCTTAGCTTTTCCCTCTTTGCAACTTCTTCGGGAAAATCTGCTATGGTTTTCAAAGAATCAGCATTAGCAATGGGAGTGGTGGTGCCGGCCTCACTTTTTCATCGTCCTGCCCTAGGCAGCCTTCTGCAATGCAATCATTCCAAGCTGAAGTGAATGCAAACAGATTTGGTATTTCCTTCGGACGTTCTCTAATTGAACCATTTCTTCACCCAGTGACGGCGAATCTTTTGCAATCTGTTATTCCTTTCCTAAGAAGTTTCCACTCCAGGTGGAGTTCTGTAAGTTTCCTGATCAAACACTTCAGCCGTAGCATTCCTTCTCTTCCTCGGCCACCCTTTTTGGGATTCCATCAGAGAACAGGTTTTGGAGTCTGTGACAAGCTATCCTTGGCTAGCTTTGCGATGAGGGCACATCATCATCGTCTTCACCAGATTCTGATTTGGCCTTTTTCTTCGGCGCTATTGGTGGCTTTGCTGATGTTCTTTCGAACAATTTTGCTTTGTCCGCCACCTTGGCTGTTGAGGATTTTTTCTTCTGAAACCAGAATGCTCATCGAACTATTTGCCATGACCACTCCTGAGAGAAAAACACAAATTCAAAGAAAGAAAGACAGAAGAAGTCACAAGCATGCACAGAGGAAATTTTAACTCAAAAACAGATGGTTTACAGGAGGAGGCATGGGATACAAGGTATGCATTTGCAAGATATCATCGAGTAAATTGCAGTATGCCTAAAGTTGACATAACCAATCCTCTAATCTTTCGATACATACAGTGAACCCTAGATTCAGAGGACTAGCACGAGGAACAACTACAAAACCGTACAAGTCATAGTTTATAGAACCTAGAAGATCTACCGCAAGGAAATAACCTAGGATAAATGGCGTCGGGATGAACTGCTCTAGAAACAGGAAGGAGAGTAGAGCCAGTTCCAGATCTGAATGCCCTAACTTGGTGAACAGATCGACTATGACAGTGCGGAAAAGAGAGGTTACCGCACTGGTGCGACCACCGGCGACGGAGCTCCACCGGAGGTGCACGGCGAGGCTTGACGTCGACGCTGCTACAAGTCAGGCTCGGATGGAGAGCGAGAGGAGAGGTCGAACAGAGAGGAAAGAGGAAGAAGAGACCTGGAGAGGGGGGTATAAATAGCTGAAGAGAGAAACCGCCCACTCCGAAATCTATGGACGAAAAACTCGGGACGTTCCACATTCAACGGACAAGATCACGTGAAGAGATCGTGGGGGACGTGTCAGCCGTTTCCTGTGAAAATCTCGGTAACTGAACTGGATGTCGAAGGGTTTGAGGAAGGGCAAACGCCAAAACAGATAAAATATTGAGATGATTTAATTCGCGACCAAGGACGTCAGAAAGGAATCTTCTTCAGATCAGGTGGATGATTATGACACGATGAACGAGAATAAACAAGAAGAAAAACAGATTCGAAACACAAAAAATAAAAGACAGAACAACCACAAAACACGACGAGAGAAGCACCAACAATAATTGAACTCAGGGCATATGATGAGCAGGAGATATGCCTGAGGAGTGTTCCTGCAAGAAATGATAGTTCTTCTTCCCAACCCACACCTGTGGGAGTGAGGATCTCATTTGCTTCGCCTGATTAGGATATTTCTTGGGCGTGTTCTGCAAGACACCTGAGCACTATGAAAATAATCATAAGATAGGCATTGAAGTTGTTTCCAGATACATGAGTGTAATGATTAGAAGATATGCGCATGTACTCCTTTTGACATAGACAAGGGTGATAATCATTCGAAAATGGCATTCGATTAGGCTGTGAATGGTAGCCATTCCTTTGTCGAGGATTATCCTGCACAGTCAGATTTCATTGGGTAACAGATAGATTCAACGACACTTTTTTCACCCAAATTTGCTTCTTGGGTGAGCCTGCCCTGTAATAGCACCAAATATCGAGCAAAAACTTATACATTCCGTTGCTTGAATAGTTTGTAATTTGAGTCATTCAACTCGTTAGTATCAACAGGAATGGGCGAATGATAACAAGTCAAAGTTTCCGGTTTGAGGATTTTACTCTTTGCACGACCAAGTTGTTCGATGATATTGCTCGGGAATCCAATAGGATCCATCCACATTGAGTTTCTTTTCGAAACCTGTCCTTCCTTCTGAAGATTTTTGTGAAAAATGGACTTCTTGAGCACATCACATAAGGTTTGATGCTTTAGACTCCTTAGCATACCAGTCTCAAGTAAGCCCTTTAAACTGCAATTTTCTTCAGTAATAGCAGCAAAGTCCTCGGAAGAGGGGGTTAGTAGTACCAATTTCAGTAGTAGTAATATTCCTTTTAGTAGTATCAGAAGTTCAGCATGAGACTCAACATGCTACGTTCTAGACATTTTAAGCACGGTGGAACAAAACCATCAGGAATTTGAACAAATTGCTCGGCGAAGAGAGAAACTCTTCTAAAACCAGCTCATTATGGGACTCTTCAGTGACACGAGTTCCTGATTCCTATAGGAGTTCATTTGATAAACCCTCGTAGTCAGCTGAGAGTGAGTCATATCGAATGGTGAGATCATCAATAGTTGATGAAAAAGCATCTTGCTCTTCAATAACATTTGATTCTTCTCCATCTCTTCGACCAGTAATCCTTCAGTTTTCCTGAGATTTCTTTCAAGAATTTCTTATTTCTTCAGTGTTGAGATTTAGCAATCTGACCAGCTTGGCATAAGTAGTATTCAGGAGAGTATTCATTCATGGATCTAAGGTGTTTGGCAGATACCTGATCCTTTGAAGATTTTGCCATGAGAGAAAAGGTGATTGGTTCATCATCGCTGAATCATCATTACTTGAAGCATCATCATCAGATCTCTGATTCGCTGAACTTCTTGACGATTCAATAGCAATTATGCATTACTTCTTCCAATCTCTTTGTAGAATTCTTCATCATCTGAATCAGTATCTGTTGTCTCTTCTTCAAAGTCAAGAGTCAGGTTGGTACAGGCTTTGTCAGCTGAGAGATTTTCTTCATGTTGGAATCAAGATTGCTCTGGCATTTATGTTAGTGGGTCTCATCGAAGAGGATGAAGCGGGATACTTTTTCTTCGAGAGCTTAGTGTGACGATCCATTCGAGCAAAGCCATTGTAGTGAAGATGCTTCGAACGATTACTGGTGCTTAGCCCAGCAAGGACAATCTGCTATGACATGACCGAATTGTTTGCATTTGAAGCACTTCATTTCTTTCGGAGGTAATTCTGAGGATCAGGCACCTCATCTTCGGATCATTCACAAGATATAAGTTTTGTCTTCTGAGATCACTCAACCGTGTGTGTGAGCATTTCCAATTCTCTTGTGGTAGTGTGTTGATTCTCAACATCTTCTTCTTCTTCTTCTTTTCAGAACTGCCAAATGTGAGAGAATTTCTCTTCACTTTCGAAGAGGATTCTTGATTTGCATTTCCAGCTCCATCTTTTCTTCGTGAATCGACAGCGTGTGTATGACCTCAACTAGTGAAGCTCTTCATAGTCAGGTCTTTGTTTGATTTCGGCTACTATAGAATGGAATGATTCATCAAGTGCACCTAAAGCTTGTTCACCACATCTTTATCGGTGACATCGGTTACTCCTCGTTGGCGAAGTCATTCAACAATGTCAGTCAGCCTATCTGTGAGTTCCATCACACTTTCCTTTCGAAGACTTCTGAACCCAGTGAACATGGCGGAAGCATTTGAGAGTGGGAGTCTGTTCTGGAGATAAACTCTTCATGAACATTTTTGATAGCATCCCAGAGTTGCTTGCTTTGCTATGTTAAGGTTTCGGAACCGAATGAATACGTTCTTTGAGATACTGCATTGATGATATCTTTCGCTTGTGCATCCAGACGCATCTAAGCCTTGTCACAGAAGATGGAGCATCAGGGTGTGAAAGGTGTAACCATCTTCCACAATCTGCCATAGATCATAGTCGATAGCTGAATTCTGATTCTCATCCGTTCCTTCCAGTACAGATAGATTTCCATCAAAGATAGGAAATCTTCAGAGTGCGAGGATCTCCCTGCATACGACATACTCAAAACTCCAAGGACGTTAGACCTTTAATAAACAGAGACGAAGGGAGTACCGCCTGATACCAATTGTTAAGACCGAGGGTATATCGACCAGAGGGGGGTGAATGGGAGATTCAAATTTTCTTTCGAAAGATTTGAACACAACCCAATCACAGCAGCGGAATAGAAGACGAAGGAAGTAAACTGATTCAGTCCTCTTCGTCAGAAGCATATTCTACGAGGAAAGCATTTACAACGGTGCGAGCTTGAAGGATAACGGGTTAACTACAGCGAGGGTTACACAACAAGCAAACAGATGCACAGGATAAGACAACAACATGCCAGTGATAAATAGAGTAGCATTACATAGATATCACAAGTACAACTGGAGCAACAGATGGTATAGAATGAATACAGATCTGTCGAAGAACTGATACACAAAATGAAATAAATAGAACAGACTGATCAAGAAAACTATCGACATAGAGCACGAATAAGAACTACTGGAAAGAATTGCAGTAGAATAGAAATAACCAGTGGTGCTGATGGCGACAGAGAGATTTGGTAGACCATTTCACCCTTCTGCCAAAGGGCTACGTTGGTTGGAGGGGTGTGACTTAACACGAAAGATAAACTCTCTTCAACCTATTCCCTTCAACACAGAGCTGATCAGACTCAGGTTGATTTCATCGTGGTAGATCCTTCTCGGCGATCACCAAACCATTGGTCGACCTTCGCGAACCACAATCACTCTTGGTTACTGAAGATCAGGCTCGGTGAAGACAACAACTCTTCAACACTCGAAGCCAAATCTATCCGTCTAGAGAGTCGCAACTCTCAAGAGTAATAGGTACAAGTACCTTACTCAGAACCACTATGATGCTAAACCACTGTCTAAGTTTGGGCTCTTGGTTTTCTCTCGGTGATCTTAAACTCAAATCACTCGGAGAGGGGTTGCTCAAATCAATCTTCTCAGAAATCTAAGTAGAGCAGCCAACGGATACCGTTGGAGCGCGGGGTGGCTATTTATAGCCGCAGCCTTCCCAGATGGGAATGACCAAATTGGACATCAGCCTCAGCCAATGGCCGAACGACACGATTCCACGGTCGGATTTGAGCACAACGGTAACATTTCTTGCGGAGCAAGAAATGCTAACTCCTCGGTCCAAGGCAAATCTCTCGCAGCGAAGAAGATCACAGTCTCTTGCAGCAAGTATTTACGTATTTACTCGGAACACAAAGAGATTTCTTGCATCTTTCATAGGTTGGTGGCTAAGCATCACAGCTGATCTAAGCATCGAGAACCTATACCCCCTCTTAATAGTACGGAGGTCCGATGACTCGATAGACTGAAAGAAGAAAAACAAAATGAATGCTACGTCTTCACTTTGTCTTCGGCTTCAATCACAGCAGTCAACTTCGTCGGACGATAGAATCGAAACAAAAGGTTCGCTTCAGCAGAAAACTTTCGAGGGGGCGATTTCTTCACATTAATCTTCTTGACTCTATCACTTCAACAGATATAGCTTGTTCTTCTCAGCAGCGCAGATATGTTTCGGTGAAGTTCCTCGAACTCTGCACCGGAGACAGCATACTCTTCGGTTGTGTTATGGACTTTATCTCTGTATGCACTCGCAAACAAATTAGTCCATCCTGTTTCTGTCAACAACCCCAAAACACAAGGTAGGTAGATATGCACCAACACAAACAATTAAGCCAAAGGTGTGCATCACAACATCAAATCTTCGGTTAGCCCATCATCCATTTTTCTTCAACCATGCCATTGATGCCTTTGCCAGAAATTCATCCCTAGGTATGATCAATACCCTACATGGATTTATTTTGATCCATGGATGCAACATAATTTCTATATCATGAGAGGGGATTACCAAACTATACATTTGGTTAGTTACATTTTTGTTGCTAATACGAAGGGGCCGAAATATTTTATTGTTGTTTTCATTTGTTTATTTCGGCTATACATGCTTTGGTGGGTGAATTTTACATGGACCTTATGGTAATGGCCGATATTTATCTATCGCCGTAAGAATATGTCAAAGCATGGCCGGTGTGTATCCGAACATCGTCTTAGTTCGATTGGAAAGCGAGACAAGCCTTGGTTGCCATATGTGCTACACATATTGAAGTGTTTGGTGATTCGTTATGAGAAGTGCAACAAATATCCAAGGGTTATCAATCTTTTGACGAATCACTTATAATTATTTTGAGGTTGTTCTAGATGTAAAATTTACCTTGTGTTGCTTTAATACTGCTCATATATCTGGACATGACAATTGAAGAGCAAATGAGTTGGCACAACAAGCATCCAGCTACTATGCTGATCATGGTGTATTGCATATATCTATCGATAGCCGATGCTTATTCTCGCCAACGTAGGTAAGGCCGAATTGGAGCGCATCGCTTCGGCCACTAATAAAACTTATGTAGGTGAAGCAAGGATTGGAAGAAGTTCATTCGTGATTATCTGCAAAATCCTAGCAAAAGGGTGAACAATATGGTTCGGAGGAGGTTTTGAGATACATATCTATGAAACTTTATCACCGGATTGTTATAGAAGTTGGGAAGTTTTCACCCAAGTTTGCATCAAGAGGTTCAAACAAGCAATGGCCGATATATATACTTATCATCCTAAAAACATGAAAATGGCCGATGGAGTGGTTGATATCGTCCTTAGAACAAACTCGGTGCAAGTTATTTTTCGGCACACAAGTTTGCCGAAAAACAGGGGGGCATGTGTTGACACCAGATTTTGGCATGGTACGAAATGCAATAAGATGGTCTCAAATGGAGAAGTGATCTACATGAAAAAGTTCCGTATGTCGACATGAACATTCTTGAAGTTTGGGCCACCACCATCTGATCTCATCTCGAAGGCCAAAGTTGTGTTCGAAATACTGAGATTTTATATCCAGAGCACTATTAGGACAATTACCCCTCAAGGATGGCCTCAAATGAGAAAACTTTCTCACAAATTGTCTTCGTCTCGTCGAACGGTCGATTTTGATATAAAATCATCTCAATCCGATATCGTATGTAAAATTTAGAGCCATCTGAATACGGTCCTGTCACTAGTAAAAAGTGGCGCGCCCCATCAGACATGGGTTAGCATGAGTGAAAGTCTGTCTGGCGAGCCATTCGGTCCTGAAGATGGCCTCGAATCGAAAAAACGTTCAACATGAAAGTGTTCGCCTCGTCGAAACGGTTAAATTTTCTTTTTGGCGCATCTTCATTGAGGTTTGTTTGTGGCCTGTGAGTGTCAAAAACGAAAGTGATGTCTTAGACTTGCCTAAATCCGAGTTCGGTTAATTTTGGAAAGATTTGGATGGATTTGGAATCCTTTTCTTGTACGGGAAGTCCAGCCGCCTCATAAATAGATGAGAGGTGAGGCCAATTGAACAACACACAATCGATCAATTCATATACCATTTTTACCTTTACTTTATCTCTCTCCCTTGCTCTTCTTCTTCCTCGTTCTGTCGTTCTTCTTCTTACAGAGCGTCGAACCTCGAGGCCCAGGGGCGATCAGGTCGACCTAGGGCGCCCATAGCCGCTGCGCGCCCTGACGAGGTCCCTCCTGGGCGTGTGGGGTTTTGGGTCCTCAAAAGCACCGCCGGATTGCTTGTGTACCACGTTTTGCGGGGTCTCTTTCGACGTGAGCTGCGTGCATCACCCCCGGCGTCGAGGGTACACGGTGACATGTTGTATGCGAACACAGTCACTAGCCACTGAGACAGTGAGACTGCAGAGTGAGCTAGCTGTTCACAGTAGGATTGCGACGTCCTAAATTCTCGACTGGGACTCTGAATTTGTCTGTGCACTTCCGTGTGTTTACCTCCAGGTCTGCATGCGTTTGTCCTGTCCTGGATCCAGCGAGTATATGATCGATGCGTGCGGTGCGGCATTTAGCAGTGGTTGAACATGACTTCCAACTTTAACCTCCGTATAAGGGCCCGCTTGGATTGCTGGGCTGTATATATTTTACATCGTAAACTGATTACACCGTATTAAACGGGAATGAGTAAAATCCGGACGGAAATAAAGGGGAGGAAGAGGTGTTTATTTTTCCGGATGGAAGGCCGAAACAGCCCAATTTTTTAATCTAAAAGCATCTCCAACAGAAGATGTAAATGTAAAAATACTTTTTACATCTCCGAGGCCAAAACGTCACTTCAACAGATGATGTAGATGAAAAAAAAATTACATCTCCGCCTTTAGGAGATGTAAACTACAACACCTCGTGGTGCAATATACATCTCCATCCACTGGAGATGCAAAACGTCAGCAACGCGCCAACCGCCAACGCCACGCCAACCGCCAACCGCCGTACCATTCCTTCCCCCAACCCGTTTTTTCCTCCCGCCGCCGTCGCCCCGCCGCCGCACCCCGCCGTCGTCGCCCCGCGCCAGATCCGCCCCTTCGGCACCCCCGCCATCGGTTTCGAACGCCGGCCGGCCCGCATGCCGCGAATTTCGCCACCGCTCGATTCATCACTGTCGCTGCTCGATTCCACCACCGCCGCCGCCCCGCCCGCATCGCCGGCCACATCCCCGCCACCACCGCCACGACGATCCACCACCGCCGCCACCCGCCATGCTCCGCTCGCTCCCATCGAGTTTCGGCCACCGCAACTCCTCTCGTTTGCCAAAAGGACACACCTCGCTCCCAGCTATCTGTAGAGCCAAACGCCGCTGAAACCATCGCCCGCAGAGCAAACCCGAGGCACTCCATCGTGCTTGATGGTCGCAGCGGCACAACTAGTTTACATCTCCATTGCATCATCTGTTGGATGGCACTTTTCATGTTTTACATCTTCTATTGGAGATGCTTTTACAAACAAGGAGTTGTTTCCAGCCGCACCATTTAGTTTTACAGGTGCGTTTCTTACCCTTGTAAATGCTGCAAAACAGCAACCCAAGGGGCCTAAGTGTTGGAAAATTAGGCAAGTTCATGATTAACTCCAGTAAATAATTCAGACTAGGACAAAAACTAGCATGCAACAATCTAGCAAACTAGAAGAGCGACAAATCATGTACAACAACATCACCCCCAAAATAGCAACTTCAGAGATAGACATGAATAGATCACGATAGACGTACTGTTCGGTAGTTGCAGCAGGAGCAACGATGTTGATGATGTGTTGGCGACGATCTGTTGTGTATGATGATGAGTAGCACCGCCCGACTTGGACGGAAGACGGCCCATGATGACGAACTTGAGCAGTCGGCAGAGCGCTTCCCAAAAACTAATTCGTCCTCTCCGGTGCAGGATCGCAAGATGAACGGTTCCGGAGACCTGCTCTCCCGCACGCCGATGCACATCGGCGTTCGGAATAGAGCAGACTACGGTGGCGGCTCAAGTGTGAGATGAGGCAAAACCCTAGGTGTTTTCGGTGTGTCTTTGGTCGGAGCCGGTAGCAGTATATATATTAGGACCAGAGGCGGTATTGTGTCGCGATCACAATCCCAAACCGAGTTGGTTTCTAAGGCGTATACTTACGGACAAGAAATCATTAATTTGTCTACCAAGACATAAAAATATAACGGCAAAAGGAAGCTACGCCCCTGCAAGGCAACAGATCGGATTTCGGTGGACCATTCACGCGCATGTTGCACGTACTCGCCTCGCCACGCCATGCCACGGCGAGGCGAGGCGAGGTGAGCGAGCGCGCGTGTGTGGTCTTCTCTTTCTTTTCTCAACACACCACTTAGAGTAGTGGAGAGAACCCACTATATAAAAAGGTCCAACTTCTTCAACTTCCGGGGTAGGGACTAAACTTTAGCACCACCACTTGCCATTTTACACAGGGCTCATTTGAGAATTGAGGTTCTTTTAGTGGTCTAGGCCCATTATTTCTAACAATCCCCACCAGATCTCAAATACAACATTTAGAGTTTATCTTTTCTCACCACTTGTTTAATAACAGTGTTTCAGTAGAAACTGTTAAGTTGAACTTCTTCCAAGAACTTTAAGCTACATCCATTCACAACTTGACAATGGACTATGCCTTAATTGCTAGTTTTGTGTGAACAGGTTTCACTCAAAGTCTTAACCAGCACCTGGCTGCTAGTAGGCTACCCGCAGTTTTGGACCTATACGTCATACTCCCTGGTTCTCTCGTGAGCTTACTAGAGATTAGCCAAGTCTCACAGACTGCGACGTTTACAATCAAAGCTCATATAGGTGCGTTCTTTCAAGATTGCTCTGTAGGACAGCATCTTACTTAATAGCCAATAGAAACACATTAAGGCATGTTGCCAACCTGCCTTACAGCTCTGAGAGTTTTGCATCTTCACCTAGAGACGGTCACTTATTACTCTCCTCAGTAACCAATAGCTTGTTCTTCCAAGATCCTAATTCACGGGATCTCCGATCACAAAGGTGGGTACTACTATGGTATAACTTCTATGGGTCTCATACCCATCCCCCTTGATGTAATATCAATCACATTTCGTGATAGTCCCTTTGTAAAGGGTGCCGGGTTTTTGTTTTGATATATGTAACAGTTATTACTCCAGAGTTTCTTCAACTTCCTGACAGACTTTAACGTCTCTTCATGTGTCTTGATGACTTTGCACATCCTTAGAATTGTTCACTTTAGCGAAACAGTTTGGTTGTCACAATTCATAAGAATAGCCGATACAGGTTTTTCAACCACATGCAAGTCCATCAGAACTCATGCAGCCATTCTGCTCAACAGTGGATGTGTCTAAAGGGGTAGTTCTGCATCCATAGTTAACCTCGTCAATATGGTTTGTTTGAAAGCCTCCATGACACTGCGCCACCTCATGAGTAACTACAAACCACTTGTTGCGTAGAGTACATCAACATCGGAGATCCAATTTGAATCACTGTATCCTTCTAGCACAGCATGATGCCCTGAATAAGTAATTCCTTAACTCATAGTACCTCTCAGATAGCATAAGACCCTTTCTAGTGCATGCCAATGATCATCACCTGGGTTGGACATGAACCTACTCAGTTTGCTCACAGCAAAAGAGATATCTAGCCTTGTAGCACTAGCTAAGTACATGAGTGAATAGACAATTTGAGAGTATTAATTGATCTCTCGTTTCTTTCTGTTCTTTCTGAGTGTATATTGGGATCATAAGGTGTTGGAGAAGGCTTGCTATCCATAAAGCCGAAACGGATCAGACCTCTCAACATAGTGAGATGCGTTAGAGTAATCCCACTCTCATCCTCAATAAGTTTGATGTTTAGAATTACATCGGCTTCTCCCAGATCTTTCATGTCAAAACTTTTTGATAGAAAAGACTTGACCTCATTGATAGCATTATGTTTGTACCAAAGATTAGTATGTCATCCACATACAAACAATAATGAAACTATTGCCCCCACCACGGCGATAGTAAACACACTATCAGCTCGTTAATGACAAATCCCGCGAAGTGAGAGTTCTTTCAAACTTCTTATGCATTGCTTAGGTGCCTGTTTCAGACCATACAAGGATTTTAACAACTTGCACACCTTTCTCTCTTCACCCTTTACCACAAACCCGTCACGCTGATCCATATAGTTTTCCTCTTCCAACTCTCCATTGAGGAAAGCTGTCTTTACATCCATTTGATGAATGATTAGACCATAAGAGGCAGCTAGGGAAAGTAACACTCGAATGGTGGTCATTCCAGCAAAGGTGGTGATAGGTGTAAAAGTAATCTTCGCCTTCTTTCTGAGTGTAGTCCTTGGCCACAAGACATGCCTTGTACTTATCAATAGTACCTCAGGCTTTAGCTTCTTTTTGAACACCACTTACAACCCACAGGTTTACAACCATATGGTCTATCAGTTAGTTCCCAAGTTCCATTAGAAAGAATTGAGTCCATCTCATTATGAACAACTTCTTTCCAATCATCTACATCCGGAGATGCATATTCCTATGCAATGGACTTGGGTGTGTCGTCCACAAGGTATACAATGAAATCATCACCAAAGGATTTTGCAACCCTTTGTCTCTTGTTCCTGACAGGAACTTCATTGTTATCTTCTCAAGGACTTCCTCATCCGATTGTTCGAAATATTCATCAGTTGTACTAGATTCAGGAATTATCTCAGAAGAAAATCTAGCAATGCTATGCATATCTTCATTGGAAATATATTCTCAAAAAATGTTGCATCACGAGATTCCGTTATAGTATCAACTGCATATCAGGTACTCATATATTACCACTAAAAACAATAAGCAAGCTCCTTTGAGCATATCCTAGAAAGACACAATCCACTGTCTTTGGTCCGAGTTTGTGTTTCTTAGGAATAGGAATATGACCTTTGCCAGGCATCCCCAAGTGCGCCATAAGAAAGTGATGGTTTTCTCAACCGACTCCTCATAAGGGGTTTTCTCCTTATTCTTGTTAGGAACTCTATTAGGACATGACATGAAGTTAATAGAGCCTCCCCCATCATGACTTAGAAAAAAGGCAGTGTCTAACATGACATTCATCAAGTCAGTTAAGGTGCGGTTTTTCCTCTGGCAACCCCATTTGATTGGGGTGAATAGGGAGGGTCCTCTCATGAATAATATATACCCTGTCTCACAGAATTCATCAAATAATTTGGGAAAATACTCCCCACCACGACGGACCTAAGACGCTTGTTCTTTCTCTAGTTTGTTTTCAACTTCAGCTTTATAGGTTTTAAAGTAGTCTAATGCTTCATCTTTAATTTGAAACAAATAAACATAACAAAATCTAGTTGCATCATCAATCAAAGTCATGAAATATCTCTTTCACCTTTGTCAACACACCATTCATCTCACAAAGATCAGATGTTGAGTTCTAGAGGTGCCAAGTTTCTCTCCTTGAAGTCATATGAGGCTCTCGAGGTTGCTTGATTGCACACAACTATGGCACTTAGAACCTTGGCAACCGTGAAATCGGAATTAAACTCATACTGGATAGTCGAGACATTAAACCAAAATTAATATGACATAAACGAGAGATGCCAAACACTTGCATGATATCAACACTAGCACAAATTTGGTTTACTGACTTATTGCAAAAATCTGAAAGGGAAAAGCGAGAAGAAGCCTCCGCACGCATAGCCCTTGCCTATAAATTGTCCAAATCTCGACATGATTACTTTATTCGACTCTAAAACTACCTTAAACTCATCTCGACATAGAAGGGAGCCGCTAACAAGATTCTTGTTCATAGTAGGGACATGCTGCACGTTCTTAGTTGCATGATCTTTCCTGAAGTAAACTTCAGATCCAGTGCACATAGCACGAACAGAAGCATGTGACACAATCCCTATTAGGACAGAAGAATCCCTTGCGACCTGATAAGAAGTAAACAAAGAGATGTCAGCACACACATGAACATGAACCTGAATCAGTCCACCACGAAGATGATTGAAATACTGAAAGCACAATAGGTAAATTATCATACACATCAGTATTGCTAGCGGTCACCATGTTGATAGTCTTAGAGCTCGTTTTCCCTCTGCGGTTGCACGTTCAGGGCATTCCTTGGAAAAGTGTCCGGGCTCCCACAGGCGTAGCATTCTAGCTCAGCCTTGTTAAACTTCTTCTTCTTGAGGTAGTAGTCTGGTAGCTTGTTGAAAACAGGTTATTCTTCCTTTGTTCTTGTTCTGTGGGTACCTCTGCACCATACTGGCGGTAGGCTGAACCTCACCTCCTTTCTCATTAGCCCGAGCTTTTCTTCAAATCAAGAGATGCAATTAGATTTTAACTGATATCTCCTGTTCTTATGTTTCAGAGTTGTGGCGAAATTCCTACATGAAGAAGGCAACTTGCAATCAGCACCCAGCCACGAATTGTCGGGTAGAACACACTTAAGAAGTTCAAGTTCCTTCACAATGCACTGTATCTCATGAGCTTGTTCCACCACATAACGGTTATTCACATCATCTGTAGTCATGAAAACTCTACATGATGTACATTCACTGCCTGCATCTGTTTCACCGAATTTGCATTTAGTGCATCCCACAGTGTCTTTCCGTCATCTATGTGCATGTACACATCACACAAACGGTCAGCAAGAACACTCAGAATGCATCCCACAAACATAGTATTGGCTTCCTGAAATTTTCTCTGATCTTCGTTAGACATTCCCTCTGGAGCACCAACACAACGTGGAAAACTTTCATAGCAGTAAGCCAGAGCGTGGTCTTCACCTGCCACCTCCTAAAGTGCACACCGTAAACTTATCCGGCCTCAGTGCATCAGCGAATCAGCCATAGTAACTCAAGAAATTGCCTGCAATTAGGTTTTGGATTGTTGGAAAATTAGGCAAGTTCATGATTAATTCCAGAAATAATTCATGACTAGAACAGAACTAGCATCAACAATCTGCAAACTAGAGAGAAACAAATCATGTACATCAGTATCACCACCCAAAATAGCAACTTCAGAGAGAGACATGAACAAATCATGATAGACGTACTATTCGGTTAGTTGCAGCAGGAGCGACGGTGTTGATGATGATGTTGGCGACGATCTGTTTGTGATGATGATGAAGATGACATGAGTAGCACTGCCGCACTTGGACGGAAGATGACCCGTGATGACGAACTTGATAGTCGCGCAGAGCGCTTCCCAAAACCTAATTCGTCCTCTCCAGTGCAGGATCGCAAAGACGAACGGTTTCGGAGACCTGCTCCCCGAAGCCGATGCACGTCGGCGTTGGGAATAAAGTAGACTACGGTGGCGGCGCAAGTTGTGAGACGAGGCAAAACTAGGTGTGATGAAGAGAACCCACTATATAAAGGGTCCAACTCTTCTTTAACTTTCGAGGTGGGACTAAATTTAGCACCACCACTTGCCATTTTACACATGGTCCCATCCTCTTTTGCCAACTGACATGTGAATTCCATTTTTTGTCACCTTACGTCTCACATGGAGGCGGCATTTGCAAGCTCATGGAACTCATTTTTGCGGCTACCGTAGTTGTAATAATAGATTGGAGATAGTGAGCATTATACGAGTAGTTGTACATATAGAATTGCCTCGAACTTTGTTTGACACGGCTGGCCAAAGTGCTTTCGTACACGGCAGCTAGCCGTTCCTTATGGTGGTGCATATCCACGGTCCACGCAACACGCCCCGCAAAAAAAAAGAAAAAGAAAAGAAAAACAGTAGATTGGGTCTTAAGCATGAGACAGCTTGCCTCTGACTATATAAATTTATATTTCCGCCATTTACCTCAAAAGTCTAAATTGATATAGAGAAGGAACAATACATTTTAAGACTTTGAAGCATGACAAACTTATTTCACAACAGCAAGATTATTCTTGTAACACATTAGTAAGAGACCAGGAGGTGCACGGAAGTCACCATGGCATGCGCGTACCCTGGACTCCCAACACCTATTCATTGATCAACGGCTGGTGGCGGCGGCGTCAGGGGAACCACAAACCCCGAGTTTTCGTTAGGGATTGGCGAGGGAGGGGGCCTTCAGCGGTATCCTCTGTCCCAAGCGCTCCGCGGCTCCCATCCCTGACACCTTTCCCCCTTGATGTCCAGCCCGTCCGTTTGACCCCACGCACCAGCGTGCCACCTAGCATCATCACCATAATTACATCGACTGGCCCATCATACATACAAAGAACAAAGCACGGATTCGGAAACATCCAAAGGGACTATATGTACCTGGAGCATGACGCGTGGGCCATGTGGGCGGCCAACACATGGATAGGAAGCTAGCAGGGGCGGGAGAAGGAGGACGACGACGAGACGAGAAGAAAACAGGTGGCTCCCGTTGGTACATCTTGCCGCTTGGGGGGGGGGGGGAGAGTTGGCTCTGGGAGAACTGAAGGTGAAAAAAGAGAAGGAGAGGGGAATGCGTACTCAAAGGAAGGAGTATTTAATGCATCGGTAGTGTGCAAAGCTGAAAATCAAGGGGCATATCGAATGAAACCGGGAAAAAAGCTTTGACGCCAAACTAAAAGGAAAAAAACTTACACAACAACTAAATAAAAACCGGGGGCTCGAGTCAGTAGCCTAATGAGACAATGAGTGAGAGCTTGCTGTGCGTGATGTGAGCTGTTCATTGTCCGATTGTGACGCTCTTAAATCCCCAGCCAGCCGATAACGGAGATTGTTTCGGCAAGCTCATCTTGCATGTGTTGACGATGCATGGCTAGCTGCCAGCGCTAACGTGGATTCTATTTCGGCAAGCCCTCATCTTGGTGTGTTGAAGATGCATGGCTAGCTGTACGTTGCTTCCTAGTTCCCCCTCGTGACACATTGCTCTCTTGCCAATTGCCACGTGATTGTACATTCCCTTCAGCTTCACATATCTCACAAGGCCAAATGGATCAAACTCGCAAACCCACGACTAGGTTGGATCGAAATGCAATTTAGCCTGCCAAAGGCCATAACATTTGTCATTAATAAGTTGGTGTACAGGGGCGGAGCCAGAAATTTTCGCCAAGGGTTCATTCACTAAATAGTTGTGATTTTTTTTAATGAACTTAGTCCTATTTTGGATGGGAGAATTGGCCATGCTACTACTAGCTATTCGGCCAGATCTACTCTCAACCGTCCTATACTATACCTCATGTCAGTAGTTTTCAGCACCATACACAACTGTAGATGTTAAATTCGGCGTCACACCTTTCTGTCATAGCCGAATAAATATAAATTTTACAGGAGCGGTTGTGCCCAATTGTAGAAGAGAGGTAGTGTGGCTGCATTGAAGAGTTTAGCCAAAAATAAGAGGAAGATTAGTGCTCTTTGCCTTGAACAACATGAAAAGGGGCTATTTCTGATTATGTGGCAATAAATGCTAGAGTTTTGCAGAAGAGAATCTTTGCCAATTGATAAAATTGGCGAGCAAAAATATGGTTTTACATAATGCATATGCCTTCACCTAATACTACATCATATTATACCCCCCCTACACAATTGCAAAGTGCAACACCCGTGTGTCATTACCGGAAGAATCTAAAGCATTGGGGGTCATCATATCCGGAGTGGGCTGAAATTGAGAAAAAAGCTAATGCCAATTGCCGCTCGCCGTCAGAAACAAACAGAAATAGAATTGGCTCAAATAAAAGAAGCATTGCCAACTGATAGAATAATGGAAAGAAGGATGATTCAGAACATGAAAGTGCTTCGGTTGAAAAAGCGAATCAAGTAGTATTATTCTGAGTCCATCAAATCCAATGAGGGAAGTAATATTGAGAAAGGGCATGGCAATCATAGCAAAACGACCATGCTTGATTTTTTGAAGTTAATGGAACCTACTTCCCGCCCTAGAGTTTCGTGCCATAGAAATTGATGAGCTTCAGAGCAAGAACATTAAGCCGAATAAACTTCGGTTGGCAAAGATCTTCAATGTAATGATGCACGGAACCAAGAAAAAGAGGGCGACGAGGTGTTGGAAGCCATCCAGAAGCGAAGCACCATATTACTCATGTCATGCAACCATCTTGCTCTCCCAACCTATTTGAAAAGGTATGTCTAGCAAGTAATTTACCTATTTTCAGATTTGATCGCGACTTTATTGTTGATGCTTCTATTTGAAAAATTCTCGTAAGTAGTTTTGAAAGACCAATGAAGAAGGGTAATTTATTTGCTAGCGATAATACCATTACAGAGCATATCGGTCAAAACATTATACCATCATAAAGACCGATAGTGACTATTGCAACAGCTTTTGCCATTGCTTTATTAAAGTTCATATATAATGGGTAGCTGCTTGTTTCATACTTGGCTTACACTTGTTCTCAGTTGAGACATGTGTGTTCTAACTATTTTCGTTTCAGAAATTTAAAGCCCAGGTTAAAATCTTTTGAGAAAACCGATGCTGTATAGTTTTTATTTAAAGACATCGAGATGGAGTGCAAAACCGAGGATGGGCCGAATGGTGGGATACAAATCTGAACCATTCGTTGTTGTACTTCCAAAGCCGTTCTCACAGCAAGATCGACTAGAAGATAAAAGGTATACTTCACTCAAACAGTGTGATGCAAATCTTTGATTTGTTGTGAGAAATAAATATATTAGAATTCTTGACACCATGTCGAGCCATCTATCCAAAGACGAATGTATTGTAGGTTTGCATCATTCATTCAAACATAATTTAGGGATTGCAACATGTTTTGTCAAATAGTCAAATCGGCCATTGATAAAGGACGATTGAGATTTGTGTGAAACACCAAAGGATGACCAGTATTCCGATTGGTCCTGGTGGCAAAAACTTTTGCATCGGCTGCTTCAGACGATCCATTTAAAGAGAAGTAAAAACTGCAAGTGACGGGATCAAGTTTTCAAATAAAAATTATTGAAGAGCATAATGAACATAATCTTGAGGGCGGAGAATCATCGAAGCTATAATGAAGATGCCAAGGACTGGGGGCCAGCAAGGAAATCCAATGATCTTGAGATGAAAGCAACCAAAAGAAAACAAAGGCCGATCGAAATAAGCGCAAGTGTAAGAGATCAAAAATCACCTTCGCTGAATATTGGATAAATATCAAAAGAAGAGTGAAGAGAAGAATGTCTATCGGCCAAATTATGCAAAGAAACCAAGATCACCCCAAGGCGCAATATGAGGATCGGTATTGGCAAAGTGATAATTTTAATGCAACATATTCATATCCTTATTTTGGGCCGCCAATGCTAATGCCGTGGATGACTCCCTATGCTCGGGTAGATTCATATCCATCATGGGACAGGTATGATACAGGGCACATTCTCCATCTTACTTAGAGCATCTCACCAATATTATGCAGGTCGAGAAGATCAACATTTGAACATGTAAGTGCATCTAGTGCCCCTTAGTGATTTTGGTGTATTGAAGACTTATAGGTTAAGGGACTAAGCGTTTGTGAGTGTACACAGGTTCTATAAGTCTATGAGGAGTTTGATATTTACGATGAAAGTCGACCCCTAAAAATGAATGTCTTCAACTGAAAACTTTGGTTTTCTTGAAGACTTTGAATGGAAGAAATTGGTGTGACCCTGAAGACTTGATATTCATGCGAGGATTATGAAGCGTGAAGACTTTTGTTTTCGTAGTTTCATTTTCTTCTTCTTGAGTCATAGGAAAAACCGTACTGTTAAAGGGGGTCGAGGTAAAACTAAGGAAAAGTCCAAGTGATGCTCATCTCAAAATCCTACACCTACACCAATCCTTTCGAGTGAAGCCATTGGAAATCTCATACACTTCAGTCAATCTTCACGTGACAGAGACGAAGTTCTTCTGTTCTCTGAGGAATTGTTTTGAATGAGGAGTTAGGAATTCCGCCAGTGCGGATTGCCTACAAGTGGGAAATGAAGCCCTGAGGAATTTGATACTCAAATTTCCGACCTTGCTGTGCTACGCGCCAGCTGTCCAAATCCTACCCACCTAACGGTCATATCTTGAAGGGCATTTATGTCTTATCATGTCGGGCTGCTCCCTAGGCTATAAATAGCCGCCCCCTACAACCACTAGCTGGTTGGCTGCTCCGAGAGATAGATTGACACTTGTCTTTAGAGCATCCCATCTCCGAGGCTTTGAGCGAAAATCATCAAGTGAGGAAAAACCCAAAAACCCAAAAACACAACACTACAAACCCAAAGTGATTGAGCATCACTGAAGAAATTGTTCCTGTGTGGAACCGACGCTTGTTACCTTTGAGGACTGGTGATCCTCCAGAAGGTTAGGCGTCATGGTCTAGAGCACCAAGAGGAAATTGGGTGGATCACCGAGTGACCGAGTCTGTGAAGGTTTGGAAGTCACCTGAAGACTTACCACGAGTGATTGGGCGAGGTCTGTGTGACCTTAGCTCAAGGAGAATACAGTGAGGACGTGTGTGTCCGAAACTGGTGTCCTTAGGTTTAAATACCTAGCCGCTCCAACCAGACGTACAACTGTCACAGCAGTTGGAACTGGTCTACCAAATCATTGTCTTCCACCGAGCTACTGGTTTATTTCCTCAACTCTTTCATTTCCTCATTCATGTGTTGATTTACTTGCTCGTTACTATGTGAAGACTTTGACTGAAGACTTTCTCATTTCCTCAATCCTATTTCTTCAGTCATTAGTCTTCGCCTGCTTATCCTGTGTTTCACGCTACCTGTACTCCGTGCCTATTTCATTTCATCATGATGACTGTTCTTTATGCATGTTATGGTTGCATCTGAGGACTTATTCCACTGCTAAGTAGTTCGTACTTAGGAATTTCCTCACTGTGAAATTCCTCAGTGACGAATTGGTAAAAATCGCCTATTCACCCCCCTCTAGTCGATATACGCACTTTCAGAACAATCACATGTTTAAAGACCGTTTCAATCATAAGGAATCGGTCCAGAGCTCAAGGAAGAATAAAGAGGTGGCCAGCAAGTATAACGGGTCAAGAGAGATGTCGTAAGTGTACTTCAGATTTGATCTCAAATAACAAAGAGCCAATTAAAGCATTGACATTGGCTACAAAAGGCAAAGAAGTGAAGCAATCAATTGTTAAAAATCAAAGTGCCAAATCAGAAGAAAAGAAGTTGAGGGTGCATAAGGCCAAAAAAGAGTTTCCATTGGTTGAAACAGAATCCAGCCGAGGTGCCCACTCGGCTTATCGAATTGCAAAAGAAGGAATTGCAAAATCTTAGTGCACAAGAGCTGAGAAAGAAGAACATGGCATGGGTTCCCAAGAGGATCAATCAAACAAAAATGATGTGCATGCTTCATTGCAACAAGTACAATAAAAGAGAAGAAGAAAGAGAAGGATGGAAGCAACAAACTATTAGGACCGAGAGTATATCGACTTGAGGGGGGGGGGGGGGGTGAATGGGAGATTCAAATTTTCTTTCGAAGGCTTTGAAAACAACCCAATCACAGCAGCGGAATAGAAAGACGAATGAAGTAAATTGGTTCAGTCCTCTTGTCAGAAGCATATTCTACGAGGAAAGCATTTACAACGATGCGAGCTTGAAGGATATGGGTTTAACTACAGCAAGGGTTACACAAACAACAACAGATGCAACAGGATAAGACAGAACATGCCATTGAAAAAAGAGTAGCACTACACAGATATCACAAGTACAATGAACAAAAGATGGAATAGAGTATAGAATGAATAGAGATATTTCGAAGAACTGATACACGAAATGAAAAAAACAGAAAAGAGAGCTGATCAGAAAACTATGACACAGAGCATGAATAAGAACTACTGAAAGAATTGCAGTAGAATAGAAATAACCAGTGGGGCTCGATTGGCGACAGAGAGATTTGGTAGACTAGTTCACCCTTCTGCCAAAGGGCTACGTGCTGGTTGGAGGGGCGTGACTTAACACGGAAGATAAACTCTCTCACCCTATTCTCCTTCAACGCAGAGCTGATCAGACTCAGTGATTTCACTCATGTAGATCTTGTCGGCGATCTCCAAACCCTCGGTCGACCTTCGCGAACCACAATCACTCTTGGTTGCGAAGATCAGGCTTGATGAAGACAACAACTCTTCAACACTCGAAGCCAAACCTATCCATCTAGAGAGTGCGCAGCTCTCAAGAGTAATAGGTACAAGAACTCTCACTCAGAACCTGTGATGCTAAACCACTATTAAGTTTGGGCTCTTGGTTTTCTCTCGGTGGATCTTAACTCAAATCACCGGAGAGGGGTTGCTAAATCAATCTTCTCAGAAATCTCAAGCAGGCAGCAACGGATAACGTTGGAGCGGGGTGGCTATTATAGCCGCAGCCTTCCCAGATGGGAAATGACCAAATTGGACATCGGCCTCAGCAAATGGCCGAACGAACCGATTCCAACGGTCGGATTTGAGCAAAAACGGTAACATTTCTTGCGGAGCAAAAATGCTAACTCCTCGGTCCGAGGCAAACTCTGCAGCGAAGAAGATCACAGTCTCTTGCTGGCAAGTATTACTCGGAACACAAAGAGATTTCTCTCGCATCTTCATAGGTTGTGTGGCAAGCATCACAGCTGATCTAAGCATCGAGAACCTATACCCCTCTTAATAGTATAGAGGTCCTATGACTCGACAGACTGAAAGAAAGAAAAACGAAATGAATGCTACGTCTTCACTTTGTCTTCGACTTCAATCACAGCAGTCAATTTCTTCGGATGACAGAATCGAAACAAAAGCTTCGCTTCAGCAGAAAACTTTCGAGGGGTTGATTTCTTCACATTAATCTTCTCGACTCTATCACTTCAATAGATATAGCTTGTTCTTCTCAGTAGCACACAGATGCTTCGGTGAAGTTCCTCAACATTGCACCGGAGACGAGACAACATACTTTTGGTTGTGTTATGGACTTTACTCTTTGATGCACTCCAAACAAATTAGGCATACCTATTTCTGTCAACAATCTCCAAAACACAAGGTAGGTAGATATTGCACCAACAATCTCCCCTTTTTGGACGATGTTGAAAAAACAGATCACACACGAATGATAGATAATAGTGAAAGTAATGCGAAGATAATGAGAAGATGAGATAATTACGAAGATAAGATATCTCCCCCTTAACATATGCTTCGGTTTGGGAGAAAGTATTTTTCTTGTATGAGTGTCATTGACATCAGATTCATCCTGGAGTTTTCAATGCACTCGATGGTGTCTGAGGTAGTTCCTGTCATGAAAACTTCGACAAGGGTTAGATGTGAAAAGCATTGTGAGTTTTGTGACATGGATAAGTCATGAAGGTCTTCTGAGAACACAATTTGAATCCCACGAGATATAGTTTTCCTGCATGTTAGATATCGATATGATCAAGGCAGATTCAAATCAAATTCATAGCACAGAGTGGATATGCTTTGAAGGTGATTTTCCTGCGAAAGAGATGATTCAAAAGATTATCGCAAGGAAAAACACTTCGACAATCATATAGATGACTTCAAACTCCCTGCACGGTTAGATATGAAAATAGCAATAAGAGCGTATCCAACAAATAAATGTGAATCATATCGTGCTCCAATGTAACATCAACATTTGATGGTTCTCTGTTCTTCTTGTGGAGCAAGTGTTTGTCCCTGTTAAGATAGAAGGTTTCGATAATAATCAATCAAGGGAAAAACAGTGAAGGCACCTGCAGACAAAGATTGCAAAGCAGTGATATGTGCAGGCAGGGGTTATTAACATTACATGACGATCGAGTATTTCAACACCACAAGCGGTTGCGATAAGTTCTGAAGCAAATTGTTCGAAGAGAAACCAAATAAAATTCGAAGCAAGACACCCTCCAAAACCCGATAAACTTTCACTCGATGTATTCTCCCCCTTTTTGTCAACAAGTGTCAAAAAGGAAAGAAGAACAACACGAGGAATAGTCGAGGGAGAATCTTCTGAGTCCGAGTTGAACCACTTGAAGGAACCAGAGTCAGAAGAATGCGGAATGGTCGAGGCAGAGAGTAGGAGTAGAGCACTTGGCTTTGAGGGGCTTCGAGGGATGTGCATTGGCTTGTAGATACGTAGTGCCAGCAGTGTCCTTGATTTCATCATATGGTTAACAAACAGCAGACGTCAAAGCAGAATGCTGCGGGAGCTCTGGAGTTGTCTTCGAGCGCGTCGGTACTGCAAGCAAGTCCAGATATTCAAGTCTTTGAGTAGGACCCTTCTTGGCTAGATCCTGGGAGAGTAATTGCTTCCAGCAAGTCCATGATCTCTTCCTTGCCTCCTACTCATGAGAGAAGAATTTGCCGGGTGTGATAATGAAGCATATCAGTTAGCCAGCAATTCCATCTTTTCTCTATCCATTCTGATATGCCTTTTCAGGGTCTGCTGAGTGCGAATGCAAATCAACATATATGATGGATTTTCCTCTCGAGGAACTTCAACTTGGGCTTCTTTAACCTTCGTACATTCTCAGAAGCAGAAGCAATTGCAGTAGCATCAACGGTTCCTTCCCTTTTCTGTATTCCTTCACAATGCGCAGTGTGTCATGGCCAGGTGGCATGATACCTTCGGTTATAGGCCCAGAAGAATTGTTCATTTGTGAGCTGCTCAATGGCATACTAATCCAAGGAGGCATAGGGCTTTAGAGACTGAGGGCTATCTGCAGCACTTGCCAGATTCCGAATGAAAAGGTCAGGAATGTCAAACTTGTTCCCTGAGATATTGCAACAAGAGCATTTCCTACGACGCCTTTGATGGAGGTTGGGCCGGTTTTGTTGGCGTGATGGTATTGCACAAAATGTGGAATAGCACTTTTGGTCGTAGGCCAACTTTTCGAATCAACTTCAACGCATTCGCAGCCCACCATGGTGGAATCCATCAAGACATGGAGTTGAGCTTCAGATACATCCCAGAAATGCACATCGTGTTCTCTGTCGTTCTCAAATTCACATCAAGGTAAATTTATCAGGGCCAGAAAATGATCTGCCGAGCACTTGATTCTCTCTCTGCCAGTCACCATTCAGGTCCATGATGAGGGATTTGCCACTTCTCCTGTGATGGTATAGCGTGGCATAGAACTGAAGAATAACCTCCTTATCCAGCCATGGTGGAAACTCATGAATCCCTTCTGAAGGAGCATGTTCAATGTGATCAAGTGCATTGTGGAAGCGGGCATTCCTTCGAGCTTGGCCAAGTTTAATATCTTATGATTGAAAATCATGTGCTTGCCAAACAAGATTCGAGCATCATAGATTGCTGCTCTTTGTCAGACCTGGGGGACAATGAAGTCCTTTCTCCTTCATCGGGCTGACCCAAAGATGCAAGCTTCGCAGAGTGATGTGTTCATTCAGGCGGGGCCATTGGGGCATACTCAGCTGAAACAGCAAGAAAGATTTTGAGGATTTTTCTTGAGTACTTCCACACTATTTCCCATCGGCTGTACTCTTTCAGAGACTGAAGCATTTTCATCGATGGGCTTCAATGGCGCATGGAGTCCTCGACACAGTGTCTGAAGCAGATGGGCTTGGGGTCACTGGACAACTTCATTCTTCTTCGCTGTAACTCCTTCAGCGGCTTTCTCAGATTCAGGCACAGGGCCTTTTCCTCAGTGACTCATCAACTGATGGCGGCACACAAAACTTTTGAGACACAAGTGTCTTAGCTGGTCTCCCTTCAGTCTACTGTGGCAGAACTGGTGGTCAACCTGTGGGACAGAACTGGTGTTGCAACTTCTTCATCTTTTTCCTCGTGAGCCATGGGCTCTTCAAACTTCTTTTTTCCTGTTATGGCGTGAAGCCAAAGAACCAGGAGCAGGGTCAACCTCATTGGAGCATGAGCACCAGATGAGGAGACCGTAGAGGTAGTACCTTGGGCAGCAACTTGCTCCCCCTCAATCTCTCAACTCCTTAGTGGATCAGAGGGTTCAGCATGAACTTCTTTCACAGGCGAGGGGACTGCCTTTTCCATCTCATCTCTTCGTCAATCTTTTCTTCGGAAGCATTGCTTGGGTGCAGGCATTTACTTCATCAGGTGTACAAGATACATATCCACACAACATCACCTTTTGTTCGACTGAGTAGGAACTACCACAGTCTCAACTGTTGCTCGGTTACTTCCTCGGGACAAGGGGATGGTGAATCTGTTGAAGAGGAACACTTGCATCAACGGGTGCATCTGAAGAAATAGTTGGGATATGACGATCCTTAGTCTCTTTGGCTTATATGCTCTAGCCTGTGCTCTTACACGTTTCTCTTCTTTCTCCCTACGTCGAGCAAGAGTTTCTTGTCTCTTAATCTTCAATTCTGCGATCAGAAGCGTGAGAGACATCCATACTTCATCTGGAGTGCCAAATCAATCTGTTGTTTCATCATGGTAGTGAGAGCTTTGGTGGTTCCAAATAGCCTTGTTCACATCTTTTTTTAGAATCAGACTTTGTTCTCTTCTCATCTTCTCCAGAAGCTCTTATCTTTGACACACTTGATTAAGTTCTTTGGTGATTTCTTTCAGATCAGTGAAGTGCTTGGCTACCATCTTGGTAACATCTTTCTGACAGACCCAAAGTACCCACTCAGCTGGATTGGCATATAGAGAGGCACCTTCAGTGATGTTGAATATCAGATCAAAATCATATCCTTGTGGAAGCAGGAATGATTTTCTTCGCCTCTTGCAGAAGCAGCAGCTTTCTCATTAGTAATCAAATTTTCTCTTAGCAGTTGGGGCAGCAGAACCCGAAGGTTTTCAGAGGGGACCGGTGCAAGTCTTGGGGAAGATCTCACTGGTGGCAAATCTTCAGAGGAGATGGGGTTTGGATGGCTTGTTAAGCACACGCTTTCTGATCATACTATGGGAATTCTTCGCAAAGCCATCAGACAAATCTCATCGCCGAGTGGTAGGGCAGCTTTACTGGATTTGCTTGCAACGGACTTCTTCTTCGAAGCTCGAGGAGAAACAGACTTCTCTTCTTCTTTTCTTTATGGGCAAGACGCCCTTCTTCTTTCCATCACATCTCTATTGAGTCAACTCAACATTTCGCTGTTCTGCTAGGTTCTTCTTTCGCAAGTCTAGCCTACGCTGGCCTTACCCTTTCCCTCTTTGCAACTTCTTCGGAGGAAAATCTGCTATGGTTTTTCAAAGAATCAGCATTAGCATTGGGAGGTGGTGCGGCCTCCACTTTTTCATCGTCCTGCCCTAGGCAGCCTTCTGCAATGGAATCATTCCAAGCTGAAGTGAATGCAAAAAAGATTTGTATTTCCTTCGGACGTTCTCATAATTGAACCATTTCTTCACCAGTGACGGCGAATCTTTTGCAATCTGTTATTCCTGTTCCTAAGCAGTTTCCACTCCAGGTGGAGTTCTGTAAGTTTCCTGATCAAACACTTCAGCCGTATAGCATTCCTTCTCTTTCCTCGGCCACCCTTTTTGGGATTTCATCCAAGAGAACATGGTTTTGGAGTCCTGTGACAAGCTCATCCTCTGGCTAGCTTTGCGAGAGGGCACATCATCAGTCGTCTTCACCAGATTCTGATTTGGCCTTTTTCTTCGGCGCTATTGGTGGCTTTGCTGATGTTCTTTCGAACCAATTTTTGCTTTGTCAGCCACCCTGCTGTTGAGGGATTCTTTTCTTCTGAACAGAATGTCTCATACCGAACTATTTGCCATGAGCCACTCTGAAGAAAAAACACAAATTCCAAAGAAAGCACAGAAGAAAGTCACAAGCATGCACAGAGGAAATTTTAACTCAAAAAACAGATGGTGTACAGGAGGAGGCATGGGATACAAGGTATGCATTTGCAAGATCATCTGAGTAAATTGCAGTATGCCTAAGGTTGACATAACCAATCCACTAATCTTTCGATACATAAGTGAACACCCTAGATTCAAGGAGACTAGCACGAGGAACAACTACAACCGTACAAGTCATAGTTATAGAACCCTAGGAAATCTACCGCAAGGAAATAACCTAGGATAAATGGCGTCGGGATGAACTGCTCTAGAACAGGAGGGAGTAGAGCCAGTTCCAGATCTGAATGCCCTAACTTGGTTTGAAACAGATCGACTATGATAGTGCGGAAAAGAGAGGTACCGCACTGGGCGACCAACGGCGACGGAGCAGCTCCACCGGAGTTGCACGGCGAGGCTTGACGTCGACGCTGTGCTACAAGCTCAGGCTCGGATGGAGAGCGAGAGGAGAGGTCGAACAGAGAGGAAAATGAGGAAGAAGAGACCTGGAGAGGGGGGTATAAATAGCCTGAAGGAGAAACCGCCCACTCCGAAATCTATGGACGAAAAACTGGGACGTTCACAGTCAACGGACAAGATCACGATGAAGAGATCGTGGGCACGTGTCAGCCGTTACTGTGAAAATCTCGGTAACTGAAACTGGATGTCGAAGGTTTGAGGGAAGGGCAAACGCCCAAAACAGATAAAAATATTGAGATGATTTAATTGCGCGACCAAGGACGTTCAGAAAGGACTCTTCTTCAGATTCAAGGTGATGATTATTGACAGTGACACTAGAATAAACAAGAAGAAAACAGATTTCGAAAACACAAAACTTAAAAGACACGAACACCACAAACACGACGAGAGAAAGTCACCAACAATAATTGTAAACTCAGGCAATGATGACACGGAGATATGCCTGAGAGTGTTCTCTGCAAGGAAATGATTAGTTCTTCTTCCCCAACCCCACACTGTTGTAGGGGTGATGATCTCATTTGCTTCGCTCTGACTTAGGATCTTCTTGGGCGTGTTCGCAAGACAACTGACACTATTTGAAAATAATCATAAGAATATGCTTGAAGTTGTTTCCAGATACATAGTGTAATGATTAAAAGATATGCGTAATGTTACTCCTTTGACTAGACAACAGGTGATAATCATTCGAAAATGGCATTCGAAGGCTGTGAATGGGTAGCCATTCCTTTGCAGGATATCCTAAAGTCATACTCTGTTGTGTATGGAACAGAATAGATTTTTCAACGACACTTTTCTTCACCCAAATTTGCTCTTGGTGAGCCTGCCCTGTGAATTACACCAACATATCGAGCAAAAACCTTTACCATTCCGGTGCTTGAATAGTTTGTAATTTGAGTCATTCAACATGTTATATCAACAGGAAGGGGGGGCGAATGCATAACAAGCAAGACGTTTCCGGTTGAGG
>CM022302.1:517770138-517807662 GCA_011799875.1 Thinopyrum elongatum
AAAAAAATTACATCTCCGCCTTTAGGAGAGGTAAACTACACACCTCGGGTGCAAATATACCATCCTCCATCCCACTGGAGATGCAAAAACGTCAGCAACGATTTCATCTACATCATCTGTTGAAGTGACGTTTTGTGGCCTCGGAGATGTAAAAAGTATTTTTACATTACATCTTCGTGGAGATGCTTTTAGATTAAAAATTGGGCTGTTTGTGCCTTCCATCGGAGAAAAAAAACACCTCTTCCTCCACTCCGTTTATTTCCGTCCGGATTTTACTCATTCCCCGTTTAATAGGGGTAATCAGTTCGATGTAAAATATATACAAGCCCAGCAATCCAAGCGGGCCCTTATACGGAGGTTAAAGTTGGAAGTCATGTCAACCACTGCCTAATGCCGCACCGCACGCATCGATCATATACATCGCTGGATCCAGGACAGGACAAACGCCCCATGCAGACCTGGAGGTAAACACACGAAGTGCACAGACAAAATTCAGAGTCCCAGTCGAGAATTTAAGGACGTCGCAAATCCTACTGTGAACAGCTAGTCACATCTGCCGTCTCACTGTCTCAGTGGCTAGTGACTGTGTTCGCATACAACATGTCACCGGTACCCTCGACGCCGGGGGTGATGCACCGCAGCTCACGTCGAAAGAGACCCGGCCAAAGCGTGGTACACAAGCAATCCGGCGGGTGCTTTGAGGACCCAAACCCCACACGCCCAGGGGGACCTCGTCAGGGCGCCGCGGGCTATGGGCTGCCCTAGGTCGACTGATCGCCCCTGGGCCTCGAGGTTCGACGCTCGGTAAGAAAGAAGAAACGAATGAGAACGAGGAAGAAAGAGCAAGGGAGAGAGATAAAGTAAAGGTAAAAAGTGGTATATGAATTGATCGATTGTGTGTTGTTCAATTGGCCGTCACCTCTCATCTATTTATGCGGCGTGACTTCCCGTACAAGAAAGGATTCCAAATCCCATCCAAATCTTTCCAAATTAACCGAACTCGGATTTAGGCAAGCTAAGACATCACTTTCGTTTTTTGACACTCACAGGCCACAAACAACCTCGAATGAAATGCGCCCAAAAGCAAATTTAACCGTTCGACGAGGACGAACAACTTCATGTTGAACAGTTTTTCGATTCGAGGCCATCTTCAGGACCGAATGGCTCGCGCAAGACAGACTCATACTCATGCTACCATGTCTGATGGGGCGCGCCACTTTTTACTAGTGACAGGACCGTATTCAGATGGCTCTAAATTTTACATACGATATCGGATTGAGATGATTTTTATATCAAAATCGACCGTTTCGACGAGACGAAGACAATTTGTGAGAAAGTTTTCTCATTTGAGGCCATCCTTGAGGGGTAATTGTCCTAATAGTGCTCTGGATATAAAATCTCAGTATTTCGAACACAACTTTGGCCTTTGAGATGAGATCAGATGGTGGTGGCCAAACTTCAAAGATGTTCATGTTCGACAATACGGAACTTTTCATGAGATCACCTTCCCATTTAGGACCATCTTAATTGCATTTCGTACCATGCCAAATCTGGTGTCAACACATGCCCCCCGTTTTTCGGCAAAACTGGGGTGCCGAAAAATAACTCTGCACCGAGTTTGTTTCTAAGGACGATATCAACACTCCATCGGCCATTTTCATGGTTTTTAGGATGATAAGTATATATCGGCATTGCTTGTTTGAAACTCTTGATGCAAACTTGGGTGAAAACTTCCCAACTCTATAACAATCCGGTGATAAAGTTTCATAGATGTATCTCAAAACCATCCTCCGAACTATATTGTTCACCCTTTTGCTGGATTTTGCAGATAATCAGAATGAACTTTCAATCCTTGCTTACCTACATAAAAGTTTTATTAGTGGCCGAAGCGTGCGCTCCAATTCGGCCTTACCTACGTTGGCGAGAATAAGCATCGGCTATCGATAGATAATATGCAATACACCATGATCAGCATAGTAGCTGGAGATGCTTGTTGTGCCAACTCATTTGCTCTTCAATTGTCATGTCCAGATATATGAGCAGTATTAAAGCAAACACAAGGTAAATTTTACATCTAGACAAACCTCAAAATAAATTATGTGATTCATCAAAAGATTGATAACCCTTGGATATTTGTTGCACTTCTAATAACGAATCACCAAACACTTCAATATGTGTGCACATATGGCAACCAAGGCTTGTCTCGGTTTCAATCGAACTAAGGACGATTGTTCGATAATTACACCGGCCATGCTTTGACATATTTTACGGCGATAGATAAATATCGGCCATTACCATAAGGTCCATGTAAAATTACACCCACCAAAGCATGTATAGCAGAAATAAACAAATGAAAACAACAATAAAATTTTCGGCCCTTCGTAATTAGCAACAAAAAGTAACTAACCAAATGTATAGTGATTTGGTAATACCCTCTCATGATATAGAAAATATATGTTGATCCATGGATCAAAATAAATCCATGTAGGTAATTGCACCATACTGGGATGAATTTCTGGCAAAGGCATCAATGGCATGGTTGAAGAAAATGGATGATGTGCTAACCGAAGATTTGATGTTGTGATGCACACCTTTGGCTTAATTGTTGTGTTGGTGCAATATCTACTCTACCTTGTGTTTTGGGGTTGTTGACAGAAACAGGTATGGACTAATTGTTTGCAGATGCATACAGAGAGTAAAGTCCATAACACAACCGAAGAGTATGCTGTCTCCGGTGCAGGAGTTCGAGGAACTTCACCGAAACATATCTGCGCTGCTGAGAAGAACAAGCTATATCTGTTGGAAGTGATAGGTCAGAAGATTAATGTGAAGAAATCGCCCCCTCGAAAGTTTTTGCTGAAGCGAACCTTTTGTTTCGATTCTATCGTCGACGAAGTTGACTGCTGTGATTGAAGCCGAAGACAAAGTGAAGACGTAGCATTCATTTTGTTTTTCTCTTTCAGTCTATAGAGTTATCGGACCCCGTACTATTAAGGGGGGTATAGGTTCTCGATGCTTAGATCAGCTGTGATGCAGCCACAACCTATGAAAGATGCGAGGAGAAATCTCTTTGTGTTCCGAGTAAATACGTAAATACTTGCTGGCAAGAGACTGTGATCTTCTTCGTGCGAGAGATTTGCCTTGGACCGAGGAGTTAGCATTTCTTGCTCCGCAAGAAATGTTACCGTTTGCTCAAATCCGACCGTTGGAATCGTGTCGTTCGCCATTGGCTGAGGTGATGTCCAATTTGGTCATTTCCCATCTGGGAAGGCTGCGGCTATAAATAGCCACCCGCTCCAACGGTATCCGTGGCTGCTCTACTTGAGATTTCTGAGAAGATTGATTTGAGCAACCCCTCTCGAGTGTTGAGTTTTAAGTCCACGAGAGAAACCAAGAGCCCAAACTTAGACAGTGGTAGCATCATAGTGGTTCAGAGTAAGAGTACTTGTACCTATTACTCTTGAGAGTTGCGCACTCTCTAGACGGATAGATTTGGCTTCGAGTGGTGAAGAGTTGTTGTCTTCACCGAGCCTGATCTTCAGTAACCAAGAGTGATTGTGGTTCGCGAAGGTCGACCAATGGTTTGGTGATCGCCGAGAAGGATCTACCACGAGTGAAATCAACCTGAGTCTGATCAGCTCTGTGTGAAGGAGAATAGGTTGAAGAGGTTTATCTTCGTGTTAAGTCAAGCCCTCCAACAGACGTAGCCCCTTGGCAGAAGGGTGAAATGGTTACCAAATCTCTCTGTCGCCATCGAGCACCACTGGTTATTCTATTCTACTGCAATTCTTTTAGTAGTTCTATTCGTGCTCTATGTCGTAGTTTTCTTGATCAGTCTGCTGTTCTATTTATTCATTTTGTGTATCGTTCTTCGAAAGTATCTGTATTCATTCTATACCATCTTGTGCTCCAGTTGTACTTGTGATATCTATGTAATGCTACTCTATTTATCCATGGCATGTGTGTCTTATCCTGTTGCATCTGTTTGCTGTTGTGTAACCCTCGCTGTAGTTAAACCCGTTATCCTTCAAGCTCGCACCGTTGTAAATGCTTCCTCGTAGAATATGCTTCTGAAGAAGAGGACTGAATCAGATTACTTCTTCGTCTTTCTATTCCGCTGCTGTGATGGGTTGTGTTACAAATCTTCGAAAGAAAATTTGAATCTCCCATTCACCCCCCTCTGGTCGATATACCCTCGGTTCTTAACAATTGGTATCAGAGCAGGGTACTCCCTGTTCTTGTTATTAAAGGTCTAACGTCCTTGGAGTTTGAGTATGTCGTATGCAGGGAGATCCTCGCACTCTGAAAGATTCTATCTTTGATGGAAATGACTATCTGTACTGGAAGGAACGGTAGAGAATCAGATTCAGCTATCGACTATGATCTATGGCAGATTGTGGAAGATGGTTACACCATTCAACACCCTGATGCTCCATTTCTGATGACAAGGCTATGATGCGTCTGGATGCACAAGCGAAAGATATCACTATGCAAGTATCTCAAAGAACGTATTCATTCGGTTCCGAAACCTTAACATAGCAAAGCAACTCTGGGTGCATATCAAAAATGTTCATAAGAGTTTATCTCAAAACAGACTCCCACTCTCAATGCTTCGCGCATGTTCACTGGGTTCAGAAGTCTTCGAAAGGAAAGTGTGATGGAACTCACAGATAGGCTGAATGACTGTGTTGAATGCTTCGCACAACGAGGAGTAACCGATGTCACCGATAAAGATGTGGTGAACAAGCTGTTAAGTGCACTGATGATCATTCCATTCTATAGTGCCGAAATACAACAAAGACCTGACTATGAAGAGCTTCTATGTTGAGGTCATGACACTGTTGTCGATTCACGAAGAAAGATGGAGCTGGAAAATGCAAATCAAGAATCCTCTTCGGAAAGTGAAGGAGAAATTCTCTCACATTATGGCAGTTCTGGGAAGAGAAGATGTGAGAATAACACACTATCACAGAGAATGGAAATGCTCACCAACGTGAGTGATCTCAGAAGACAAAACTTATTAATTGATAGACGTGTATGATGCCACGCACTAGCATGAAACTAGAAGAGATGAGGTGCCTGAATCCTCAAGATAGTTACCTCCGAAAGAAATGAAGGTCTTCAAATGCAAACATTCGGTCATGTCATAGCAGATTGTCCTTGCTGGGTGAAGCACCTAGTAATCGTTCGAAGCATCTTCACTACAATGGCTTTGTCGAATGGATCGTCACACTAAGCTCGCAAGAGAAAAAAGGATCCCGCTTCATCCTCTTCGATGAGAACAGTCACTACAAATGCCAGAGCAATCATTGATTCCAACATGAAGAAAATCTCAGCCACTGAACAAAGCCTTGTACCAACCTGACTCTTGACTTTGAAGAAGAGACAACAGATACTGATTAGATGATGAAGAATTATACAAAAGGATTGGAGAAAGTAAGCATATATTGCTATTGAATCGTCGAAGAAGTTCAGCGAATCAGATACTTGATGATGCTTCAAGTAATGATGATTCAAGCGATGATGAACCAATCACCTTTTCTCTCATGGCAAAATCTTCAAAGGATCAGGTATCTGCCAAACACCTTAGATCCATGAATGAATACTCTCCTGAATACATATCTTATGCCAAGCTGGTCAAGATTGCAAATCTCAACATGAAGAAATGAAAATTCTTGAAAGAAATCTCAGGAAAACTGAAGGATTACGGTCGAAGAGATGGAGAAGAATCAAATGTTGATTTGAAGAGCAAGATGCTTTTTCATCAACTATGATGATCTACCCATTCGATATGACTCACTTCAGCTGACTACGAGGGTTTATCAAATGAACTCCTCAATAGGAGATCAGGAACTCGTGTCACTGAAAGAGTCCCATAATGAAGCTGGTTTTAGAGAAAGTTTTCTCTTCGCCGAGCATTTGTTCAAATTCCTGATGGTTTGTTCCACCGTGCTTAAATGTCTAGAACGTAGCAATGTTGAGGTCTCACTGCTGAAACTTCTGATATACTAAAAGGAATATTACTACTACTGAAATTGGTACTACTAACCCCTCTTCCGAGGCACTTGCTGCTATTACTGAAGAAAAATTGCAGTTTTAAAGGGCTTACTTGAGACTGGTATGCTAAGGAGTCTGAAAGGGCATCAAACCTATTGTGATGTGCTCAAGAAGGTCCATTCTTCACAAAAATCCTCAGAAGGAAGGGCAAGGTTTCGAAAAAAAACTCAATGTGGATGGATCCTATTGGATTCCAGAGCAATATCATCGAACAACTTGGGTTCGTGCAAAGTAAAATCCTCAACCGGAAACTTGACTTGTATCAGTTCGCCCCATTCCTGTTGATACTAACGAGTTGAATGACTCAAATTACAAACTATTCAAGACACGGAATGGTAAAGGTTTTTGCTCGATATGTGGTGCTAATTACAGGGCAGGCTCACCCAAGAAGCAAATTTGGGTGAAGAAAAGTGTCGTTGAAAATCTATTGTTCCCGACAATCTGACTTGAAGGATAATCCTCGACAAAGGAATGGTACCATTCACAGCCTAATCGAATGCCATTTTCGAATGATTATCACCTTGTCTATGTCAAAAGGGAGTACATTCGCATATCTTTCTAATCATTACCTCTATGTATCTGGAAACAACTTCAAGCTATTCTTATGATTATTTTCATAGTGCTCAGGTGTCTTGACGAACACGCCCAAGAAAATCCTAAGTCAGGCGAAGCAAATGAGATCCTCACCCCACACAGGTGTGGGTTGGGAAGAAGAAAACTAATCATTTCTGCAGAACACTCTCAGGCATATCTCCTGTCATCATATGCCTGAGTTTTAATTATTGTTGGTGTTTCTCTCGTCGTGTTTGTGGTTGTTCGTGTTTTTAGTTTTGTGTTCGAATCTGTTTTTCTTCTTGTTTATTCTGTCATCGTGTCATAATCATGCACCTTGATCTGAAGAAGATCCTTTCTGACGTCCTTGGTCGCGGAATTAAATCATCTCAATATTTTATCTGTTTTGGCGTTTGCCCTTCCTCAAACCCTTCGACATCAGTTTCAGTTACCGAGATTTTCACAGAAACGGCTGACACGTGCCCACGATTCTTCATCGTGATTTGTCCGTTGAATGTGGAACGTCCGAGTTTTTCGTCCATAGATTTCGGATGTGGGCGGTTTCTCCTTCAGGCTATTTATACCCCCCTCTCCAGGTCTCTTCTTCCTCAGTTTCCTCTCTGTGACCTCTCCTCTCGCTCTCCATCCGAGCCTGAGCGCTGTAGCAGCGTCGACGTCAAGCCTCGCCGTGCAACTCGGTGGAGCTGTCGCCGGTGTCGCGCCAGTGCGGTACCTCTCTTTCCGCACTTACTAGTCGATCGTTTCACCAAGTTAGGGCATTCCGATCTGGAACTGGCTCTACTCCCTCCTGTTCTAGAGCAGTTCATGACGCCATTTATCCTAGGTTATTTCCTTGCGGTGATCTTCTAGGGTTCTATAACAATATGACTGTACGGTTTGTAGTTGTTCCTCGTGCTAGTCTCCTGAATCTAGGGTTCACTATATTATCGAAAGATTAGAGGTTGGTTATGTCAACCTTAGGCATACTGCAATTTACTCGATGATATCTTGCAAATGCATACCTTGTATCCATGCCTCCTCCTGTAAAACCATCTGTGTTTGAGTTAAAATTTCCTCTGCATGCTTGTGACTTCTTCTGTGCTTTCTTTGGAATTTGTGTTTTTCTTCAGGAGTGCTCATGGCAAATAGTTCGGTATGAGACATTCTGGTTCAGAAGAAAGAAACCCTCAACAGCCAGGGTGGCTGACAAAGCAAAATTGGTCGAAAGAACATCAGCAAAGCCACCAATAGCGCCGAAGAAAAAGGCCAAATCAGAATCTGGTGAAGACGATGATGATGTGCCCTCATCGCAAAGCTAGCCAGAGGATGAGCTTGTCCACAGACTCCCAAAACCATGTTCTTGATGGAAATCCCAAAAAGGGTGGCCGGAGGAAGAGAAAGGAATGCTACGGTGAAGTGTTTGATCAGGAAACTTTACAGAACTCCACCTGGAGTGGAAACTGCTTAGGAAAGGGAATAACAGATTGCAAAAGATTCGCCGTCACTGGGTGAAGAAATGGTTCAATTATGAGAACGTCCGAAGGAACATACCAAATCTTTTGCATTCACTTCAGCTTGGAATGATTCCCATTGCAGAAGGCTGCCTAGGGCAGGACGATGAAAAAGTGAGGCCGGCACCACCTCCCAATGCTAATGCTGATTCTTTGAAAACCATAGCAGATTTTCCCGAAGAAGTTGCAAAGAGGGAAAAGGCTAAGGCCAAGCGTGAGGAGATTGCGAAGAAGAACCTAGCAGAACAGCGAATGTGAGTTGACTCAAAGGATGTGATGGAAAAGAAGGAAAGGGCGTCTGCCCATAAAGAAAAGAAGAAGAGGAAGTCTGTTTCTCCTCGAGCTTCGGAAGAAGAAGTCCGTTGCAAGCACAATCCGGAAAGCTGACCTACCTCGTCTGATGAGGATTTGTCTGATGGCAGTGTGGCGAAAGAATTCCCATGTATGATCAGAAAGCGGTGCTTAACAAAAGCCATACCAAACCCCATCTCCTCGAAGATTTTGCCACCAGTGAGATCTTCACCAAGACTTGCACCGGTCCCCTCTGAATAACCTTCGGGTTCTGTGCCCCAACTGCTAAGAGAAAAATTGATTACTGATGGAAAGCTGCTGCTTCTGCAAGAAGGCGAAGAAAATCATTCCTGCTTCCACAAAGGAATATGATTTTGATCTGATATTCAACATCACTGAAGGTGCCTCTTATGATGCAATCCAGCTGAGTTGGGTACTTTGGGTCTGTCAGAAAAGATGTTACCAAGATGGTAGCCAAGCACTTCACTGATCTGAAAGAAATCACCAAAGAACTTAATCAAGTGTCAAAGATAAGAGCTTCTGGAGAAGATGAGAAGAGAAGCAAAGTCTGAGTTAAAAGAAAAGATGTGAACAAGGCTATTCTGACCACCAAAGCTCTCACTACCATGAGAAACAACAAGATTGATTGGCACTCCAGGATGAAGATGGATGTCTCTCAGCTTCGTGATCGCAGAATTGAAGAGATAAGAGACAAGAAACTCTCTCCGACGTAGGGAGAAAGAAGAGAAACGTGTAAGAGCACAGGCTAGAGCATATAAGCCAAAAGAGACTAAGGATCGTCATATCCAAACTATTTCTTCAGATGCACCCGTTGATGCAGTGTTCCTCTTCACAGATCCACCATCCCCTTGTCCGAGGAAGTAACGAGCAACAAGTTGAGACTGTGGTAGTTCCTACATCAGTCGAACAAAAGGTGATGTTGTGGATATGTATCTTGTCATCCTGATGAAGTAAATGCTGCACCCAAGCAAAATGCTTCCGAAGAAAAGATTGACGAAGAGATGAGATGGAAAAGGCAGTCCCATCGCTGTGAAAGAAGTTCATGCTGAACCCTCTGGATCCAATAAGGAGGGTGAGAAGATTGAGGGGGAGCAAGTTGCTGCCCAAGGTACTACCTCTACGGTCTCCTCATCTGGTGCTCATGCTCCAATGAAGGTTGACCCTGCTCCTGGTTCTTTGGCTTCACAGCCATAACGGAAGAAAAGAAGTTTGAAGAGCCCATGGCTCACGAGGAAAAATGGAAGAAGTTGCAACAACCAGTTCTGTCCCACAGGTTGTACCACCAGTTCTGCCACAGTAGACTGAAGGAGAACCAGCTAAGACACTTGTGTCTCAGAAGTTTTTGTGCCGCCATCAGTTGATGAGTCACTGAGGGAAAGGCCCTGTGCTGAATCTGAGAAAGCCGCTGAAGGAGTTACAGCGAAGAAGAATGAAGTTAGTCCAGTGACCCCAAGCCATTGCTTCAGAACATGTGTCGAGGACTCATGCGCCATTGAAGCCCATCGATGAAAAATGTCCGTCTCTGAAAGAGTACAGCCGATGGAAATTAGTGTGGAAGTACTCAAGAAAAATCCTCAAAAATCTTTCTTGCTGTTTCAGCTGAGTATGGCCCCATGGCCCCGCCTTGAATGAACAGCATCACTTGCGAAGCTTGCATTCTTTGGTCAGCCCGTATGAAGGAGAAAGGACTTCATTGTCCCCCAGGTTCTGACAGAAGAGCAGGCAATCTATGATGCTCGAATCTTTGTTGGCAAGCACAGATTTTCAATCATAAGATATTAAACTTGGCCAAGCTCGAAGGAATGCCCTGCTTCCACAATGCACTTGATCACAATTGAACATGTCCTTCAGAAGGGTTCATGAGTTTCAACCATGGCTGGAATAAGAGAGGTTATTCTTCAGTTCTATGCCACGCTATACATCACAGGAGAAGTGGCAAATCCTCATCATGGACGCTTGAATGGATGACTGGCAGAGAGAGAATCAAGTGCTCGGCAGATCATTTTTTGGCCCTGATAAATTTACCTTGTGTGAATTTGAGAACGACAGAGAACACAGATTGCATTTCGGGATGTATCTGAAGCTCAACTCCAGTGCTTGATGGATTCCACCATGGTGGGTGACGAATGCGTTGAAGTTGATATCGAAGAAGTTGGCCTACGACAACAAAGTGCTATTCCACATTTTGTGCAATACCATCACGCCAACAAACGGCCCAACTCCACAAAGGCGTTGTAGGAAATGCTCTTGTTGCAATATCTCAGGGAATCAAGTTTGACATTCCTGACCTTTTCATTCGGAATCGGCAAGTGCTGCAGATAGCCTCAGTCTCTAACGCCTATGCTCCTTGGATTAGTATGCCATTGAGCAGCTCACAAATGAACAATTCTTCTGGGCCTATGAACCGAAGGTATTCATGCCACCTGGCCATGACACACTGCGCATTGTGAAGGAATACAGAAAAGGGAAGGAACCTGTTGATGCTACGCAATGCTTCTGCTTCTGAGAATGTACCGAAGGTTAAAGAAGCCCAAGTTGAAGTTCCTCGAGAGGAAAATCATCAATATATGTGATTTGCATTCGCCATCAGCAGACCCTGAAAAGGCATATCAGAATGGATAGAAAGGAAAAGAGGATTGCTGGCTAAACTGAATATGCTTCATTACACACCCGGCAAATTCTTCTGCCTGAGTAGGAGGGCAAGGAAGAGATCATGGACTTGTGGAGAAAGCTTACTCTCCCAAGGACTAGCCAAGAAGGGTCTACTCAAAGACTATGAATATCTGGACTTGCTTGCAGGACCGCGCGTCCGAAGACAAACTCCAGAGCTCCCGCCGCATTCTGCTTTGACGGATCTGCTGTTGTTAACCATGATGATGAAATCAAGGACACTGCTGGCACTCATATCTACAAGCCAATGCACATCCCTCGAAGCCCTCAAAGCCAAGGTGACTACTCACTTCTGCCTCGACCATTCCGCATTCTTCTGACTCTGGTTCTTCAAGTGGTTTCAACTCGGACCTAGAAGATCTCCCTCGACTAATTCCTCGTGTGTTCTCTCTTTCCTTTTTGACACTTGTTGACAAAAAGGGGGAGAATACATCGAGTGAAAGTTTATCGGGTTTTGGAGGGTGTCTTGCTTCGAATTTTTATTTGGTTTCTCTCGAACAATTTGCTTCAGAACTTATTCGCAACGCGTTGTGGTGTTGAAATACTCGATCGTCATGTAATGTAATAACCCTGCCTGCACATATCATCTGCTTGCAATCTTTGTCTGCAGGTGCCTTCGACTGTTTTTCCCTTGATTGATTATTATCGGAAACCTTCTATCTTAACAGGGACAAAACAATTGCTCCACAAGAAGAACAGAGAACCATCAAATGTGATGTTACATTGGAGCACGATATGATTCACATTTATTTGTGTGATACGCTTTATTGCTATTTATCATTATCTACCGTGCAGGGAGTTTGAAGTCATCATATGATTGTCGAAGTGTTTTTCTTGCGAATATCTTTTGAATCATCTCTTTCGCAGGAAAATCACCTTCAAAGCATATCCACTCTGTGCTATGAATTATGATTTGATCTTGCCTTGATCATATCGAATATCTAACATGCAGGAAAATATATCTCGTGTGGATTCAAATTGTGTTCTAAGAAGACCTTCATGACTTATCCATGTCACAAAACTCACAATGCGTTTCACATCTAACCCTTGTCGAAGTTTTCATGACAGGAACTACCTCAGACACCATCGAGTGCATTGAAAGAACTCCAGGATAAATCTGATGTCAATGACATCCATACGAAGAAAATACTTTCTCCCAAACCGAAGCATATGTTAAGGGGGAGAATATCTTATCTTCGTAATTATCTCTCATTCTTCATTATCTTCGATTACATTTCACTAATTATCTATCATTGATGTGATCTGTTTTTTCACAATCGTCCAAAAAGGGGGAGATTGTTGGTTGCAATATCTACCTACCTTGTGTTTTGGAGATTGTTGACAGAAATAGGTATGGACTATTTTTTCGAGTGCATAAAAGAGTAAAGTCCATAAACAACCAAAGAGTATGTTGTCTCCGGTGCAGATGTTCGAGGAACTTCACCGAAGCATATCTGTGCTACTGAGAAGAACAAGCTATATCTATTGAAGTGATAGAGTCGAGAAGATTAATGTGAAGAAATCAACCCCTCGAAAGTTTTCTGCTGAAGCGAAGCTTTTGTTTCGATTCTGTCATCCGAAGAAATTGACTGCTGTGTTGAAGTCGAAGACAAAGTGAAGACGTAGCATTCATTTCGTTTTCTTCTTTCAGTCTGTCGAGTCATAGGACCTCTATACTATTAAGAGGGGTATAGGTTCTCGATGCTTAGATAGCTGTGATGCTTAGCCACAACCTATGAAAGAGCGAGAGAAATCTCTTTGGGTTCCGAGTAAATACTTGCCAGCAAGAGACTGTGATCTTCTCGCGCGAGGAGATTTGCCTCGGACCGAGGAGTTAGCATTTCTTGCTCCGCAAGAAATGGTACCGTTGTGCTCAAATCCGAACCGTGGAATCGTGTCGTTCGGCCATTTGCTGAGGCCGCATGTCCAATTGGTCATTTCCCACTGGGAAGGCTGCGGCTATAAATAGCCACCCCGCTCCAACGTTATCCGTTGGACTGCTCTGCCTTGAGATTTCTGAGAAGATTGATTTAAGCAACCCCTCTCCGAGTGATTTGAGTTAAGATCCACCGAGAGAAAACCAGAGCCCAAACTTAGATAGTGGTTTAGCATCACAGTGGTTGAGTGAGAGTTCTTGTACCTATTTACTCTTGAGAGCTGCGCACTCTCTAGATGGATAGGTTTGGCTTCGAGTGTTGAAGAGTTGTTGTCTTCATCAAGCCTGATCTTCAGCAACCAAGAGTGATTGTGGTTCGCGAAGGTCGACCGAAGGTTTGGAGATCGCCGACAAGGATCTCCCATGAGTGAAATCAACCTGAGTCTGATCAGCTCTGCGTTGAAGGAGAATAGGGTGAAGAGAGTTTATCTTCCGTGTTAAGTCACAGCCCCCAACCAGACGTAGCCCTTTGGCAGAAGGGTGAACTAGTCTACCAAATCTCTCTGTCGCCATCGAGCACCACTGGTTATTTTATTCTACTGCAATTCTTTCAGTAGTTTCTTATTCATGCTCTGTGTCATAGTTTTCTTGATCAGTCTCTTTTCTGTTTTTTTCATTTCGTGTATCAGTTCTTCGAAAATATCTGTATTCATTCTATACCATCTTGGTGTCCAATTGTACTTGTGATATCTGTGTAGTGCTACTCTTTTTATCAATGGCATGTTCTGTCTTATCCTGTTGCATCTGTTGCTTGTTGTGTAAACCCTTGTGTAGTTAAAACCATATCCTTCAAGCTCGCATCGTTGTAAATGCTTTCCTCGTAGAATATGCTTCTGACGAAGAGGACTGAACCAATTTACTTCATTGTCTTTCTATTCCGCTGCTGTGATTGGGTTGGTTTCAAAGCCTTCGAAAGAAAATTTGAATCTCCCATTCACCCCCCCCTCAAGTCGATATACTCTCGGTCCTAATAGTTTGTTGCTCCATCCTTCTTTTCTTCTCTTTTATTGTACGTTGCAATAGAAGCATGCACATCATTTTTGTTTTGATTGATCCTCTTGGGAACCCATGCCATGTTCTTCTTTCTCAGCTCTTGTGCCCTAGGATTTTGCAATTCCTTCTTTTGCCAATTCGATAAGCCGAGTGGGCACCTCGGCTGTGATTCTGTTTCAACCAATGGAAACTCTTTTTGGCCTTATGCACCTCAACTTCTTTTCTTCTGATTTGGCACTTTGATTTTTAACAATTGATTGCTTCACTTCTTTGCCTTTTGTAGCCAATGTCAATGCTTTAATTGGCTCTTTTTATTTGAGATCAAATCTGAAGTACACTTACGACCATCTCTCTTGACCCGGTATACTTGCTTGGCCACCTCTTTATTCTTCTTGAGCTCTGGACCGATTCCTTATTTGAAACGGTCTTTAACATGTGATTGTTCTGAAAGGCGTTATATGACTAGAGGGGGGGGTGAATAGGCGATTTTTACCAATTCGTCCTGAGGAATTCACAGTGAGGAAATTCCTAAGTAACGAACTACTTAGCAGTGGAATAAGTACTCAGATGCAAACATAACATGGCATAAGAACAGTCATCATGATGAAATGAAATAGGACGGAGTACAGGTTAGCGTGAAAACAGGATAAGCAGGCTAAGACTAAAGACTGAAGAAATAGGATTGAGGAAATTGAGAAAGTCTTCAGGAAAGTTTCACACAGTAACGAGCAAGTAAATCAACACATGAATGAGGAAATGAAGAGTTGAGGAAATAGAACCAGTAGCTCGGTGAAGACAATGATTTGGTAGACCGTTCCAACTGCTTGTGACAGTTGTACGTCTGGTTGGAGCGGCTAGGTATTTAAACCTAAGGACACCCAGTTTCGGACAAACAGTCCTCACTGTATTCTCCTTGAGCTAAGGTCACACAGACCTCGCCCAATCACTCGTGGTAAGTCTTCAGGTGACTTCCAAACCTTCACAGACTCGGTCACTCGGTGATCCACAATTTCCTCTTGGATGCTCTAGACCATGACGCCTAACCGTCTGGAGGATGCACAGTCCTCAAAGGTAACAAGCGTCGGTTCCACACAGGAACAATTTCTTCAGTGATGCTCAATCACTTTGGGTTTGTAGGTGTTTTGGGTTTTTGGGTTTTTCCTCACTTGATGATTTTCGCTCAAAGTCCTCGGAGGATGGGATGCTCTAAATGACAAGTGTCAATCTATCTCTCGGAGCAGCCAACCAGCTAGTGGTTGTAGGGGCGGCTATTTATAGCCTAGGGAGCAGCCCGACATGATAAGACATAAATGCCCTTCAATGATATGACCGTAGTTAGGTGGGTAGGATATTTGGACAGCTGGCGCGTAGCACAGCAACGGTGGAAATTTGAGTATCAAATTCCTCAGGGCTATCATGTTCCTCACTTGTAGGCAATCCGCACTGGCGAATTCCTAACTCCTCAGTCAAAACAAATTCCTCAGAGAACAGAAGAACTTCGTCTCTGTCACTGAAGAAATTGACTGAAGGTATGAGATTTCCAATGGCTTCACTCGAAAGGATTGGGTAGGTGTAGGATTTTGAGATGAGCATCACTTGGAAACTTTTCCTTAGTTTTACCTCGACCCCCTTTAACAGTACGGTGTTTCCTATGACTCAAGAAGAAGAAAATGAAACTACGAAAAACAAAGTCTTCACGCTTCATAATCCTCGCATGAATATAAGTCTTCAGGGTCACACCAATTTCTTCACTTTCAAAGTCTTCAAGAAAACCAAAGTCTTCAGTTGAAGACATTCATTTTTAGGGGTCGACTTTCATAGTAAATATCAAACTCCTCATAGACTTATAGAACCTGTGTACACTCACAAACGCATTAGTCCCTTAACCTATAAGTCTTCAATACACCAAAATCACTAAGGGGCACTAGATGCACTTACATGTTCAAATGTTGATCTTCTCGGACTGCATAATATTGGTGAGATGCTCTAAAGTAAGATGGAGAATGTGCCCTTGTATCATACCTGTCCCATGATGGATATGAATCTACACGAGATAGGGAGTCATCCACGGCATTAGCATTGGCGGCCCAAAATAAGGATATGAATATGTTGCATTAAAATTATCACTTTGCCAATACCGATCCTCATATTTGCGCCTTGGGGTGATCTTGGTTTCTTTGCATAATTGGCCGATAAGCATTCTTCTCTTCACTCTTCTTTTGATATTTATCCAATATTCAGCGAAGGTGATTTTTGATCTCTTACACTTGCGCTTATTTCGGCCTTTGTTTTCTTTTGGTTGCTTTCATCGATCATTGGATTTCTTGCTGGCCCCCAGTCCTTGGCATTCAATAGCTTCGATGGGATTCTCGCCCCTCAAGATTTAGTTCATTATGCTCTTCAAATTTTTTATTTGAAAACTTGATCCCGTCACTTGCAGTTTTTACCTTCTCTTTAAATGGATCGGCTTGAAGCAGCCGATGCAAAAAGTTTTTGCCACCAGGACCAATCGGATAGAATGGTCATCCTTTGGTGTTTCAACAAATCTCAATCGTCCTTTATCAATGGCCGATTTGACTATTGACAAAACATGTTGCAATCCCTAAAATTATGTTTGAATGAATGATGCAAACCTACAATACATTCGTCTTTGGATAGATGGCTCGACATGGTGATCAAGAATTCTAATATAATTATTTCTCACAACAAATCAAAGATTTGATCACACATGTTTGAAGTGAAGGTATACCTTTTTATCTTCTAGTCGATCTTGCTGTGAGAACGGTTTGGAAGTAAGCAAACGAATGGTTCAGATTTTGTATCCCACCATTCGGCCATCCATCGTTTTGCACTCCATCTCGATGTCTTTAAAAAGACTATAAATAGCAATCGGTTTTCTCAAAAGATTTTAACCTTGGCTTTAAATTTCTGAAACGAAAATAGTTAGAACACACATGTCTCAACTGAGAACAAGTGTAAGCCAAGTATGAAACAAGCAAAGCTACCCAATTATATATGAACTTTAAATAAAGCAATGGCAAAAGCTGTTGCAATAAGTCACTATCGGTCTTTATGAATGGTATAATGTGTTGACCGATATGCTCTGTAATGGTATTATCGCTAGCAAATAAATTACCCTTCTTCATTGGTCTTTCAAAACTACTTACGAGAATTTTTCAAATAGAAGCATCAACAATAAAGTCGCGATCAAATCTGAAAATAGGTAAATTACTTGCTAGACATACCTTTTCAAATATGTTGGGAGAGCAAGATGGTTGCATGACATGAGTAATATGGTGCTTCGCTTCTGGATGGCTTCCCAACACCTCGCTCGCCCTCTTTTCTTGGTTCCGTGCATCATTACATTGAAGATCTTTGCCAACCGAAGTTTATTCGGCTATATGTTCTTGCTCTTGAAGCTCATCAATTTCTATGGACGAAACTCATAGGGCGGGAAGTAGGTTCCATTACTTCAAAAAATCAAGCATGGTCGTTTTGCTATGATGCCATGCCCTTTCTCAATATACTTACCTCATTGGATTTGATGGACTCAGAATATACTACTTGATTCGGCTTTTTCAACCGAAGCACTTTCATGTTTGAATCATCTTCTTTTCATTGATTCTATCAGTTGGCAATGCTTCTTATTTGAGCCAATTCTATTTCTGTTGTTTCTGACGGCGAGCGGCAAAATTGGCATTAAGCTTTTTCTCATTTCAGCCCACTCCGGATATGATTGACCCCAATGCTTTAGATTCTTCCGGTAATGACACACGGGTGTTGCCGAAACTTTGCAATTGTGTAGGGGGTGTATAATATGATGTAGTATTAGGTGAAGGCATATGCATATTGTAAAACCATATTTTTGCTCGCCAATTTTATCAATTGGCAAAGATTCATCTTCTTGCAAAACTCTAGCATTTATTGCCACATAATCAGAAAATAGCCCCTTTTCATGTTGTTCAAGGCAAAGAGCACTAATCCTCTTATTTTTGGCTAAACTCTTCAATGCAGCACAAACACCTCATCTTCTACAATATTGGGCACAACCGCTCTGTAAAATTATATTTATTCGGCTATGACCAGAAAGGTGTGACGCCGAATTATGAACATCTACAGTTGTGTATGGTGCTGAAAAACTACTGACATGAGGTATAGTATAGACGGTTGAGAGTAACTGGCCGAATAGCTAGTAGTAGCATGGCCAATTCTCCCATCCAAAATAGGACTAAGTTCATTAAAAAAAATCACAACTAGTTAGTGAATGAACCCATTGGCGAAAATTTCTGGCTCCGCCCCTGTACACCAACTTATTAAATGACAAATGTTATGGGCCTTTGGCAGGCTAAATTGCATTTCGATCCAACCTAGTCGTGGGTTTGCGAGTTTGATCCATTTGGCCTTGTGAGATATGTGAAGCTGAAGGGATGTACACAATCAGTGGCAATTGGCAAAGAGAGCAATGTGTCACGAGGGCGGAACTAGGAAGCAACGTACAGCTAGCCTGCATCGTCAAAACACGCAAGATGAGCAGTGCCGAATAGAATCACGTTAGCGGCTGGCAGCTAGCATGCATCGTCAACACATGCAAGATGGATTGCAGATGCCGAAATACAATCTACGTTATGGCTGGCTGGGGATTTAAGAGCGTCACAACCGGACATGAACAGCTCACATCACGCACAAAGCAAGCTCTCACTCATTGTCTCATTAGGCTACTGACTCGAGCCCCCGGTTTTTATTTAGTTTGTGTGTAAGTTTTTTTCCTTTTAGTTTGCGTCAAAGCTTTTTTCCGGTTTCATTCGATATTGCCCCTGATTTTCAGCTTTGCACACTACCGATGCATTAAATACTCCTTCCATTGAGTACGCAATTTCCCCTCTCCTTCCTTTTCACCTTCAGTCTCCCATCGAGCCAACTCTCCCCCCTCCCCACCCACGCGGCAAGATGTCCAACGGGAGCACCATGTTTTTTCCGTCATCGTCGTCGTCCTCCTTCTCCCGCCCCTGCTAGCTTCCTATCCATGTGTGTGGCCGCCGCCATGGCCCCACCGCGTCATGCTCCAGGTACATATAGTTCCCTTTGGATGTTTCCGAATCCGTGCTTTGTTCTTATGTATAGATGGGCCAGTCGATGTAATTATGGTGTGATGCTAGGTGGCACGCTGGTGCGTGGGGTCAACGGAGGCGGGCTGGATCATCAAGGGGGAAAGGTGTCAGGGTGGGAGCCGCGGGCGCTCTGGGCAGAGGTCCGCTGAAGGACCCTCCCTCGCCATCCCTAACAAAACTCGGGGTTGGTGGTTCCCCTGACCCGCCGCCGCCACTGCCGTTGATCATGAATAGGTGTTGGGAGTCCAGGGTACGCGCCATGCCATGGTGACTTCCGTGCACCTCCTGGTCTCTTACTAGTTGTTCGAAGTAACTTTTGCTGTTGTGAAATAAGTTGTCATGCTTCAAAGTCTTAAAATGTATTGTTCCTTCTCTATCAAATTTAGCTTTTGAGGTAAATGGCGGAAATATAAATTAATATAGTCAGAGGCAAGTGTTCATGTCTTAAGACAAACACCATACTACTGTTTTTCTTTCTTTTTTTTTTGCGGGGCGTGTTGCGTGGAGCCGTGGATGCACACACAGCATAAGGAGGCTAGCTGCCGTGTACGAAAGCACTTTTGGCCGCAGATGCGTCAACAAAGTTCGAGGCAATTCTATATGGTACAACTACTCGTATAATGCTCACTTATCTCCAATCTATATAGTACAACTACGGTAGCCGGCAAAAATGAGTTCCATGAGCTTGCAAATGCGCCTCCATGTGGACGTGAAGGTGACTAAAAAATGGAATTCACATGTCAGTTGGCAAAAGAGGATGGGACCATGTGTAAAATGGCAAGTGGTGGTGCTAAAATTTAGTCCCACCTCGAAAGTTAAAGAAGAGTTGGACCTCTTTATATAGTGGGTTCTCTTCATCACACCTAGGGTTTTGCCTCGTCTCACAACTTGCGCCGCCACCGTAGTCTACTTTATTCCCAACGCCGACGTGCATCGGCGTGCGGGAGAGCAGGTCTCCGGAACGTTCGTCTTTGCGATCCTGCACTGAGAGAGAAGGACGTTAGGTTTTGGGAAGCGCTCTGCGCGACTGATCAAGTTCGTCATCAAGGGCTTATCTTCCGTCCAAGTCGGGCGTGCTACTCATTGTCATCTTCATCATCATCAACAACAGATCGTCGCCAACATCATCATAACACCGTCGCTCCTGCTGCAACTACCGAATAGTACGTCTATCATGATTTGTTCATGTCTCTCTTGAAGTTGCTATTTTGTGGGTGATACTGATGTACATGATTTGTTGCTCTTCTAGTTTGTCAGATTGTTGCATTCTAGTTTCTGTTCTAGTCATGAATTATTTACTGGAATTATCATGAACTTGCCTAATTTTCCACAATCCAAAACCTAATTGCAGGCAATTTCTTGAGTTAACTATGGCTGGATTCGCTGATGCACTGAGGCCGGATAAGTTTACCGGTGTGCACTTTAGGAGGTGGCAGGTGAAGACCACGCTCTGGCTTACTGCTATGAAAGTTTCCACGTTAGTGTTGGTGCTCCAGAGGGAATGTCTAACGAAGATCAGAGAAAATTTCAGGAAGCCAATACTATGTTTGTGGGGCATTCTGAGTGTTCTTGCTGACCGTTGTGTGATGTGTACATGCACATAGATGACGGAAAGACTGTGGGATGCACTAAATGCAAAATTCGGTGAAACAGATGCAGGCAGTGAACTGTACATCATGTAGAGTTTTCATGACTACAAGATGGTGAATAACCGTTATGTGGTTGAACAAGCTCATGAGATACAGTGCATTGTGAAGGAACTTGAACTTCTTAAGTGTGTTCTACCGAAAATTCGTGGCTGGGTGCATGATTGCAAAGTTGCTTCTTCATGTAGGAATTTCGCCACAACTCTGAAACATAAGAGACAGGAGATATCAGTTGAAATCTAATTGCATCTCTTGAGTTGAAGAAAAGGCTCGGGTAATGAGAAAGGAGGTGAGGTAGCCTACCGCAGTATGGTGCAGAGGTACCCACAGAACAAGAACAAAGGGAAGAATAAACCTGTTTTCAACAAGCCTACCAGACACTACCTTCAAGAAGAAGAAGTTTAACAAGGCTGAGCTAGAATGCTACGTGTGGGAAGGCCCGGACACTTTTCCAAGGAATGCCCTGAACGTGCAGACCGCAGAGGGAAAACGAGCTCTAAGACTTCAACATGGTGACCGCTAGCAATACTGATGTGTATGATAATTTACCTATTGTGCTTCAGTATTTCAATCATCTTGCTGGTGGACTGATTCAGGTTCTAATGTTCATGTGTTGCTGACATCTCTTTGTTACTTCTTATCAGGTCGCAAGGGATTCTTCTGTCTAATAGGGATTGTGTCACATGCTTCTGTTCGTGGCATTGGCACGGTGGATCTGAAGGTACTTCAGGAAAGATCATGCAACTAAGAACGTGCCAGCATGTCCCTACTATGAACAAGAATCTTGTTAGCGGCTCCCTCTATGTCGAGATGAGTTTAAGGGTAGTTTAGAGTCGAATAAAGTAATCATGTGAGATTTGGACAATTTATAGGCAAGGGCTATGCGTGCGGAGGCTTCTTCGCTTTTCCTTTCAGATTTTTGCAATAAGTCAGTAAACCAAATTTGTGCTAGTGTTGATGATCATGCAAGTGTTTGGCATTCTCGTTTATGTCATATTAATTTTGGTTTAATGTCTCGACTATCCAGTATGAGTTTAATTCCGAATTTCACGGTTGCCAAAGGTTTTAAGTGCCATAGTTGTGTGCAATCAAAGCAACCTCGAGAGCCTCATATGACGTCAAGGAGAGAAACTTGGCACCTCTAGAACTCTACATTCGATCTTTGTGAGAGAATGGTGTGTTGACAAAGGTGGAAAGAGATATTTCATGACTTTGATTGATGATGCAACTAGATTTTGTTATGTTTATTTGTTTCAAATTAAAGATGAAGCATTAGACTACTTTAAAACCTATATAAAGCTGAAGTTGAAAAACAACTAGAGAGAAAGAACAAGCGTCTTAGGTCCGATCGTGTGGGGAGAGTATTTTCCACTTATTTGATGAATTCTGTGAGGAACATGGTTATATATTATTCATGAGAGGACGCCTCCCTATTCACCCCAATCAAATGGGGTTGCCAAGAGGAAAAACCGCACCTAACGACTTGATGAATGTCATGTTAGACACTGCCGGTTTATCTAAGTCATGATGGGGGGAGGCTCTATTAACTATGTCATGTCCTAAATAGGTTCCTAACAAGAATAAGGAGAAAACCCCTTATGAGGAGTCGGTTGGGAGAAAACCATCACTTTCTTATTTGCGCATTGGGGATGCCTGGCAAAGGTCAATATTCCTATTCCTAAGAAAACACAAACTCGGACCAAAGACAGTGGATTGTGTCTTTCTAGGATATGCTCAAAGGAGCATTGCTTATTGTTTTTAGTGGTAATATAGAAGTACCTGATATGCATGTTGATACTATAACGGAATCTCGTGATGCAACATTTTTTGAGAATATATTTCCAATGAGATATGCATAGCATTGCTAGATTTTCTTCTGAGATATTCCTGAATCTAGTACAACTGATGAATATTTCGAACAACGGATGAGGAAGTCCTTGAGAAGGATACAATGAAGTTCCTGTCAGGAACAAGAGACAAAGGTTGCAAAATCCTTTGGTGATGATTTCATTGTATACCTTGTGGACGACACACCCAAGTCCATTGCATAGGAATATGCATCTCCGGATGTAGATGATTGGAAAGAAGTTGTTCATAATGAGTGGACTCAATTCTTTCTAATGGAACTTGGGAACTAACTGATAGACCATATGGTTGTAAACCTGTGGGTTGTAAGTGGGTGTTCAAAAAAGCTAAAGCCTGAGGTACACTATTGAAAGTACAAGGCATGTCTTGTGGCCAAGGACTACACTCAGAAGAAGGCGAAGATTAACTTACACCTTCACCCGTTGCTGAATGACCACCATTCGAGTGTTACTTTCCCTAGCTGCCTCTTATGGTCTAATCATTCTCAAGGATGTAAAGACAGCTTTCCTCAATGGAGAGTTGGAAGAGGAAAACTATATGGATCAGCGTGACGGGTTGTGGTAAGGGTGAAGAGAGAAAGGTGTGCAAGTTGTTAAATCCTTGTATGGTCCGAAACAGGCACCTAAGCATGGCATAAGAAGTTTGAAAGAACTCTCACTTCTGCGGGATTTGTCATTAACGGCTGAAGGTGTGTTTACTATCGCCGTGGTGGGGGCAATAGTTTCATATTATGTTTGTATGTGGATGACATACTAATCTTTGGTACAAACATTAATGCTATCAATGAGGTCAAGTCTTTTCTATCAAAAATTTTGACATGAAAGATCTGGGAAGCCGATGTAATTCTAAACATCAAACTTATTGAGGATGAGAGTGGGATTACTCTAACGCAATCTCACTATGTTGAGAAGCTCTTGATCCGTTTCGGCTTTATGGATAGCAAGCCTTCTCCAACACCTTATGATCCCAATATGACACTCAGAAAGAAAAGAAAGAAACGAGAGATCAATTAAGATACTCTCAAATTGTCTATTCACTCATGTACTTAGCTAGTGCTACAAGGCTTGATATCTTTTTGCTGTGAGCAACTGAGTAGGTTCATGTCCAACCCAGGTGATGATCATTGGCATGCACTGAAAGGGTCTTATGCTATCTGAGAGGTACTATGAGTTAAGGAATTACTTATTCAGGGCATCATGCTGTGCTAGAAGGATACAGTGATTCAAATTGGATCTCGATGTTGTTGTACTCTACGCAACAAGTGGTTATAGGTTACTCATGGAGGTGGGCAGTGTCATGGAGGTTGCAAACAAACCATATTGACGAGGTTAACTATGGATGCAGAAACTAACCCTTTAGACACATCCACTGTTGAGGCAGAATGGCTGCATGAGTTCTTGATGGACTTGCATGTGGTTGAAAAACCTGTATCGGCTATTTATGAATTGTGCAAACCAAACTGTTATCGCTAAAGTGAACAATTCTAAGGATAGTGCAAAGTCATCAAGACACATGAAGAGAACGTTTAAAGTCTGTCAGGAAGTTGAGAAAACTCTGGAGTAATAACTGTTACATATATTCAAACAGACAAAACCCGCAGACCCTTTAAAAGGGACTATCACGAAATGTGATTGATATTACATCAAGGGAGATGGGTATGAGACCCATAGAAGTTATACCATAGTAGTAACCCAACCTTTGTGATCGGAGATCCCGTGAATTAGGATCTTGGAAGAACAAGCTATTGGTTAACTGAGGAGAGTAATAAGTGACCGTCTCTAGGTGAAGATGCAAACTCTCAGAGCTGTAAGGCAGGTTGGCAACATGCCTTAATGTGGTTCTATTGGCTATTAGTAAAGATGCTGTCCTACAGAGCAATCTTGAAAGAACGCACCTAATGAGCTTTGATTGTAAACGTCGCAGTCTGTGAGACTTGGCTAATCTCTAGTAAGCTCACGAAGAGACCAGGGAGTATGACGTATAAGGTCCAAACTGCGGGGTAGCCTACTAGAGCCAGGTGCTGGTTAAGACTTTGAGTGAAACCTGTTCACACAAAACTAGCAATAAAGGCATAGTCCATGTCAAGGTTGTGAATGGATGTAGCTTAAAGTTTGAGAAGTTCAACTTAACAGGTTCTACTGAAACACTGGTATATTAAACAAGTGTGAGAAAGATAAAACTCTAAATGTGTATTTTGAGATCTGGTGGGGATTGTTAGAAATAATGGGCCTAGACCACTAAAAGAACCTCAATTCTCAAATGAGCCCATGTGTAAAATGGCAAGTGGTGGTGCTAAAGTTTAGTCCTACTCGGAAGTTGAAGAAGAGTTGGACCTTTTTATATAGTGGGTTCTCTCCACTACTCTAAGTGGTGTGTTGAGAAAAGAAAGAGAAGACCACACACGCGCGCTCGCTCACCTCGCCTCGCCTCGCCGTGGCAGGCGTGGCGAGGCGAGTAGTGCAACATGGCGTGAATGGTCCACCGAAATCCGATCTGTTGCCTTGCAGGGGCGTAGCTTCCTTTTGCCGTTATATTTTTATGTCTTGGTAGACAAATTAATGATTTTGTCCGGTAAGTATACGACTTAGAAACCAACTCGGTTTGGGATTGTGATGCGCGACACAATACCGCCTCTGGTCCTAATATATATACTGCTACCGGCTCCGACCAAAGACACACCGAAAACACCTAGGGTTTTGCCTCATCTCACAACTTGAGCCGCACCGTAGTCTGCTCTATTCCGAACGCCGATGTGCATCGGCGTGCGGGAGAGCAGGTCTCCGGAACCGTTCATCTTTGCGATCCTGCACCGGAGAGGACGAATTGAATTTTGGGAAGCGCTCTGCCGACTGCTCAAGTTCGATCATGGGCCGTCTTCCGTCCAAGTCGGGCGGTGCTACTCATCATCATAACCAACAGATCGTCGCCAACATCATCAACATCGTTGCTCCTGCTGCAACTACCGAACAGTACGTCTATCGTGATCATTCATGTCTATCTCTGAAGTTGCTATTTTGTGGGTGATGCTGTTGTACATGATTTGTCGCTCTTCTAGTTTGCTAGATTGTGCATGCTAGTTTTTGTCCTAGTCATGAATTATTTACTGGAGTTAATCATGAACTTGCCTAATTTTCCAACACTTAGGCCGCTGGTGGCTTGGGTTGTGTTTTGCAGCGATTTACAAGGGTAAGAAACGCACCGTAAAACTAAAGTGGTGCGGCTGGAAACAACTCCTTGGTTGGTAAAAGCATCTCCAATAGAAGATGTAAAACATGTAAGTGCAACTCCAACAGATGATCATGGAGATGTAAACTAGTTGTGCCGCTGGCGACCATCATCAACACGGGGGCTGCTCTGGGTTTTGTCTGGGCGATGGTTTGCAGCGGCGTTTGGTTACAGAAGCTGGGAGCGAGGTGTGTCTTTTGGGCAAACGAGAGGAGTTGCGGTGGCCGAAACTCGATGGGAGCGAGCGGAGCATGGCGGGTGGCGGGGTGGTGGAATCGAGTGGCGGTGGTGCGGGGATGTGGCCGGCGATGCGGGCGGGGGGCGGCGGCGGTGGTGGAATCGGACAGCGACAGTGATGGAATCGATGCGAACCGCTCGAGCGGTGGCGGAAATTGCGGCATGCGCGCGGCGGCGGTCGAACGATGGCGGGGTGCCGAAGGGGGATCTGGCGCGGGGCGAGCGACGGCGGGTGCGGCGGCGGGGCGACGAGGCGGCGGGAGGAAAAAACGGGTTGGGGGAAGGAATGGTACGGCGGTTGGGATTGGCGGTTGGCGGTTGGCGCGTTGCTGACGTTTTGCATCTCCAGTGGATGGAGATGTATATTTGCACACGAGGTGTTGTAGTTTACATCTCTAAAGGCGGAGATGTATTTTTTTTTCATCTACATCATCTGTTGAAGTGACGTTTTGGGCCTCGGAGATGTAAAAAGTATTTTTACATTTACCATCTTCTGTTGGAGATGCTTTTAGATTAAAAAATTGGGCTGTTTCGTGCCTTCCATCCGGAAAAAATAAACACCTCTTCCTCCCTCCGTTTTATTTCCGTCCGGATTTTACTCATTCCCGCTTTATACGGGTGTAATCAGTTACGTATGTAAAATATATACAGCCCAGCAATCCAAGCGGGCCCTTATACGGAGGTTAAAGTTGGAAGTCATGTTCAACCACTGCAAATGCCGCACCGCACGCATCGATCATATACTCGCGGGATCCAGGACAGGACAAACGCCCATGCAGACCTGGAGGTAAACACACGGAAGTGGCACGACAAAATTCAGAGTCCCAGTCGAGAATTTAAGGACGTCGCAATCCTACGTGAACAGCTAGCTCACATCTGCAGTCTCACTGTCTCAGTGGCTAGGACTGTGTTCGCATACAAACATGTCACCGTGTACCCTCGACGCCGGGGTGATGCACCGCAGCTCACGTCGAAAGAGACCCGGCCAAAAGCGTGGTACACCAGCAATCCGGCGGGTGCTTTTGAGGACCCAAAACCCCACACGCCAGGAGGGACCTCGTCAGGGCGCGCCGCGGCTATGGGCTGCCCTAGGTCGACCTGATCGCCCCTAGGGCCTCGAGGTTCGACGCTCTGTAAGAAGAAGAACGAACGAAGAACGAGGAAGAAGAAGAGCAAGGGAGAGAGATAAGTAAAGGTAAAAGTGGTATATGAATTGATCGATTGTGTGTTGTTCAATTGGCCGTCACCTCTCATCTATTTATGAGGGGCTGGACTTCCCGTACAAGAAAAGGATTCCAAATCCCATCCAAATCTTTCCAAATAACCGAACTCGGATTTAGGCAAGTCTAAGACATCACTTTCGTTTTTGACACTCACAGGCCACAACACAACCTCGAATGAAGATTCGCCCAAAGAAATTTAACCGTTTCGACGAGGCGAACAACTTTCATGTTGAACGTTTTTCGATTCAGAGGCCATCTTCAGGACCGAATGGCTGCGCAAGACAGACTATTACTCATGTCTACCCATGTCTGATGGGGCGCGCCACTTTTTACTAGTGACAGGACCGTATTCAGATGGCTCTAAATTTTTACATACGATATCGGATTGAGATGATTTTATATCAAAATCGACCGTTTCGACGAGACGAAGCAATTTGTGAGAAAGTTTTCTCATTTGAGGCCATCCTTGAGGGGTAATTGTCCTAATAGTGCTCTGGATTAAAACTTCAGTATTTCGACACAACTTTGGCCTTCGAGATGAGATCAGATGGTGGTGGCCCAAACTTCAAAGATGTTCATGTCGACAATAGGAACTTTTTCATGTAGATCACATTCTCCATTTGAGACCATCTTAATTGCATTTCGTACCATGCCAAAATCTGGTGTCAACACATGCCCCCTGTTTTTCGGCAAAACTTGTGTGCCGAAAAATAACTTGCACCGAGTTTGTTTTAAGGACGATATCAACACTCCATCGGCCATTTCATGTTTTTAGGATGATAAGTATATATATCGGCCATTGTTGTTTGAACCCTGATGAAACTTGGGTGAAAACTTCCCAACTTCTAAACAATCCGGTGATAAAGTTTCAAGATATGTATCTCAAACCATCCTCCGAACATATTGTTCACCTTTTGCTAGGATTTTGCAGATAATCACGAATGAACTTCTTCCAATCCTTGCTTCACCTACATAAAAGTTTTATTAGTGGCCGAGCGATGCGCTCCAATTCGCGCCTTACCTACGTTGGCGAGAATAAGCATCGGCTATCGATAGATATATGCAATACACCATGATCAGCATAGTAGCTGGATGCTTGTTGTGCCAACTCATTTGTCTTCAATTGTCATGTCCAGATATATGAGCAGTATTAAAGCAACACAAGGTAAATTTTACATCTAGACAAACCTCAAATAATTATAAGTGATTCGTCAAAAGATTGATAACCCTTGGATATTTGTTGCACTTCTCATAACGAATCACCAAACACTTCAATATGTGTAGCAAATATGGCAACCAAGGCTTGTCTCGCTTTCCAATCGAACTAAGGACGATGTTCGGATACTACACCGGCCATGCTTTGAATATTCTTACGGCGATAGATAAATATCGGCCATTACCATAAGGTCCATGTAAAATTCACCCACCAAAGCATGTATAGCAGAAAAAACAAATGAAAACAACAATAAAATATTTCGGCCCCTTCGTATTAGCAACAAAAATGTAACTAACCAAATGTATAGATTTGTAATACCCTCTCATGATATAGAAAATTATGTTGCATCCATGGATCAAAATAAATCCATGTAGGGTAATTGATCATACCTAGGGATGAATTTCATGGCAAAGGCATCAATGGCATGGTTGAAGAAAATGGATGAGGTGCTAACCGAAGATTTGATGTTGTGATGCACACCTTTGGCTTAATTGTTTGTGTTGGTGAATATCTACCTACCTTGTGTTTTGGGGTTGTTGACAGAAACAGGTATGGACTAATTTTGTTTGCAGTGCATACAGAGAGTAAAGTCCATAACACAACCGAAGAGTATGCTGTCTCCGGTGCAGAGTTCGAGGAACTTCACCGAAACATATCTGCGCTGCTGAGAAGAACAAGCTATATCTGTTGAAGTGATAGAGTCAAGAAGATTAATGTGAAGAAATCGCCCCCTCGAAAGTTTTCTGCTGAAGCGAACCTTTTGTTTCGATTCTATCGTCCGACGAAGTTGACTGCTGTGATTGAAGCCGAAGACAAAGTGAAGACGTAGCATTCATTTTGTTTTTCTTCTTTCAGTCTATCGAGTCATCGGACCTCGTACTATTAAGAGGGGTATAGGTTCTCGATGCTTAGATCAGCTGTGATGCTTAGCCACAACCTATGAAAGATGCGAGAGAAATCTCTTTGTGTTCCGAGTAAATACGTAATACTTGCTGGCAAGAGACTGTGATTTCTTCGCTGCGAAGGATTTGCCTTGGACCGAGGAGTTAGCATTTCTTGCTCCGCAAGAAATGTTACCGTTGTGCTCAAATCCGACGTTGGATCGTGTCGTTCGGCCATTGGCTGAGGCTGATGTCCAATTTGGTCATTTCCCATCTGGGAAGGCTGGGCTATAAATAGCCACCCCGCTCCAACGGTATCCGTTGGCTGCTCTACTTGAGATTTCTGAGAAGATTGATTTGAGCAACCCCTCTCCGAGTGATTTGAGTTTAAGATCCACCGAGAGAAAACCAAGAGCCCAAACTTAGACAGGTGGTTTAGCATCATAGTGGTTCTGAGTAAGAGTACTGTACCTATTCTCTTGAGAGTTGCGCACTCTCTAGACGGATAGATTTGGCTTCGAGTGTTGAAGAGTTGTTGTCTTCACCGAGCTGATCTTCAGTAACCAAGAGATGATTGTGGTTCGCGAAGGTCGACCAATGGTTTGGTGACGCCGAGAAGGATCTACCACGAGTGAAATCAACCTGAGTCTGATCAGCTCTGTGTTGAAGGAGAATAGGTTGAAGAGATTATCTTTCGTGTTAAGTCACAGCCCCTCCAACCAGAACGTAGCCCTTTGGCAGAAGGGTGAAATGGTTACCAAATCTCTCTGTCGCCATCGAGCACCACTGGTTATTTCTATTATACTGCAATTCTTTCAGTAGTTCTTATTCGTGCTCTATGTCGATAGTTTTCTTGATCAGTCTGTTCTATTTATTTCATTTTGTGTATCAGTTCTTCGACAGTATCTGTATTCATTCTATACCATCTTGTGCTCCAGTTGTACTTGTGAATCTATGTAATGCTACTCTATTTATCACTGGCATGTTGTGTCTTATCCTGTTGCATCTGTTTGCTTGTTGTGAACCCTCGCTGTAGTTAAACCCGTTATCCTTCAAGCTCGCACCGTTGTAAATGCTTTCCTCGTAGAATATGCTTCTGACGAAGAGGACGAATCAGTTTACTTCCTTCGTTTCTATTCCGTGCTGTGATTGGGTTGTGTTACAAATCTTTCGAAAGAAAATTTGAATCTCCCATTCACCCCCTCTGTCGATATACCCTCGGTCTAACAATTGGTATCAGAGCAGGTACTCCCTGTCTCTGTTTATTAAAGGTCTAACGTCCTTGGAGTTTTGAGTATGTCGTATGCAGGGAGATCCTCGCACTCTGAAAGATTTCCATCTTTGATGGAAATGACTATCTGTACTGGAAGGAACGGATGAGAATAGAATAAGCTATCGACTATGATCTATGGCAGATTGTGGAAGATGGTTACACCATTCAACACCCTGATGCTCCATCTTCTGATGACAAGGCTATGATGCTCTGGATGCACAAGCGAAAGATATCATCTATGCAGTATCTCAAAGAACGTATTCATTCGGTTCCGAAACCTTAACATAGCAAAGCAACTCTGGGATGTATCAAAAATGTTCATGAAGAGTTTATCTCCAGAACGACTCCCACTCTCAAATGCTTCGCGCCATGTTCACTGGGTTCAGAAGTCTTCGAAAGGAAAGTGTGATGGAACTCACAGATAGGCTGACTGACATTGTTGAATGACTTCGCCAACGAGGAGTAACCGATGTCACCGATAAAGATGTGGTGAACAAGCTTTAAGTGCACTTGATGAATCATTCCATTCTATAGTAGCCGAAATCAAACAGACCTGACTATGAAGAGCTTCACTATGTTGAGGTCATGCACCTGCTGTCGATTCACGAAGAAAAGATGGAGCTGGAAATGCAAATCAAGAATCCTCTTCGGAAAGTGAAGGAGAATTCTCTCACATTATGGCAGTTCTAGAAGAAGAAGAAGATGTTTAGAATCAACACACTATCACAAGAGAATTGGAAATGCTCACACAACGGTTGAGTGATCTCAGAAGACAAAACTTATTCTTGTGAATGATGACGAAGATGAGGTGCCTGAATCCTCAAGATGTTACCCCAAAGAAATGAAGTGCTTCAAATGCAAACAATTCGGTCATGTCATAGCAGATGTCCTTGCTGGGCTGAAGCACCTAGATTCGTTCGAAGCATCTTCACTACAATGGCTTTGCTCGAATGGATCGTCACACTAAGCTCTCGAAGAAAAAGGTCCCGCTTCATCCTCTTCGATGAGACCAGTCACTAACATAAATGCCAGAGCAATTATGATTCCAACATGAAGAAAATCTCTCAGCTGAACAAAGCCTGTACCAACCTGACTCTTGACTTTGAAGAAGAGACAACAGATACTGATTCAGATGATGAAGAATTCTACAAAAGGATTGGAAGAAGGATGCATATATTGCTATTGAATCGTCGAAGAAGTTCAGCGAATCAGAACTGATGATGATGCTTCAAGTAATGATGATTCAAGCGATGATGAACCAATCACCTTTTCTCTCATGGCAAAATTTCAAAGGATCAGGTATCTGCCAAACACTCCTAGATCCATGAATGAATACTCTCCTGAATACATATCTTATGCCAAGCTGGTCAAGATTGTAAATCTCAACATGAAGAAATAGAAATTTTGAAAGAAATCTCAGGAAAACTGAAGGATTACTGGTCGAAGAGATGGAGAAGAATCAAATGTTGATTGAAGAGCAAGATGCTTTTTCATCAACTATTGATGACTCACCATTCGATATGACTCACTCTCAGCTGACTACGAGGGTTTATCAATGAACTCCTCAATAGGAATCAGGAACTCGTGTCACTGAAAGAGTCCCATAATGAGCTGGTTTTAGAGAAAGTTTCTTTCTTCCCGAGCAATTTGTTCAAACCTGATGGTTTTGTTCCACCGTGCTTAAAATGTCTAGAACGTAGCAAGTTGAGTTCACTGCTGAAACTTCTGTACTACTAAAAGGAATATTAATATACTGAAATTGGTACTCATAACCCTCTTCCGAGGACTTTGCTGCTATTACTGAAGAAAATTGCAGTTTAAAGGGTTACTTGAGATGGTATGCTAAGGAGTCTGAAGGGCATCAAACCTTATGTGATGTGCTCAAGAAGTCATTCTTCACAAAAATCCTCAGAAGGAAGGGAAGGTTTCGAAAAGAAACTCAATGTGGATGGATCCATTGGATTCCCAGCAATATCATCGAACAACTTGGGTTCGTGCAAAGAGTAAAATCCTCAAACCGGAAACTTTGACTTGTTATCATTCGCCCATTCCTGTTGATACTAACGAGTTGAATGACTCAAATTACAAACTATTCAAGCAACGGAATGGTAAAGTTTTTGCTCGATATGTTGGTGCTAATTACAGGGCAGGCTCACCCAAGAAGCAAATTTGGGTGAAGAAAAGTGTCGTTGAAAATCTATCTGTTACCGCAAATCTGACTGTGCAGGATAATCCTCGACAAAGGAATGGCTACCATTCACAGCCTAATCGAATGCCATTTTCGAATGATTATCACCCTTGTCTATGTCAAAAGGAGTACATGCGCATATCTTCTAATCATTACACTCATGTATCTGGAAACAACTTCAATGCCTATTCTTATGATTATTTTCATAGTGCTCAGGTGTCTTGCAGAACACGCCCAAGAAATATCCTAAGTCAGGCGAAGCAAATGAGATCCTCACCTCCCACACAGGTGTGGGTTGGGAAGAAGAACTAATCATTTCTTGCAGGAAACACTCTCAGGCATATCTCCTGCTCATCATATGCCCTGAGTTCAATTATTGTTGGTGCTTTCTCTCGTCGTGTTTGTGGTTGTTCTGTCTTTTAGTTTTGTGTTTCGAATCTGTTTTTCTTCTTGTTTATTCTCGTTCATCGTGTCATAATCATGCACCATGATCTGAAGAAGATTCCTTTCTGACGTCCTTGGTCGCGAATTAAATCATCCTCAATATTTTATCTGTTTTGGCGTTTGCCCTTCCTCAAACCCTTCGACATCCAGTTCAGTTACCGAGATTTTCACAGGAAACGGCTGACACGTGCCCACGATCTCTTCATCGTGATCTTGTCCGTTGAATGTGGAACGTCCCGAGTTTTTCGTCCATAGATTTCGGAGTGGGCGGTTTCTCCTTCAGGCTATTTATACCCCCCTCTCCAGGTCTCTTCTTCCTCAGTTTCCTCTCTGTTCGACCTCTCCTCTCGCTCTCCATCCGAGCCTGAGCTTGTAGCAGCGTCGACGTCAAGCCTCGCCGTGCAACTCCGGTGGAGCTCCGTCGCCGGTGGTCGCACCAGTGCGGTAACCTCTCTTTTCCGCACTGTCATAGTCGATCTGTTTCACCAAGTTAGGGCATTCAGATCTGGAACTGGCTCTACTCCCTTCCTGTTCTAGAGCAGTTCATCCCGACGCCATTTATCCTAGGTTATTTCCTTGCGGTAGATCTTCTAGGTTCTATAAACTATGACTTGTACGGTTTGTAGTTGTTCCTCGTGCTAGTCTCCTGAATCTATGGTTCACTGTATGTATCGAAAGATTAGAGGATTGGTTATGTCAACTTTAGGCATACTGCAATTTACTCGATGATATCTTGCAAATGCATACCTTGTATCCCATGCCTCCTCCTGTAAAACCATCTGTTTTTGAGTTAAAATTTCCTCTGTGCATGCTTGTGACTTCTTCTGTGCTTTCTTTGGAATTTGTGTTTTTCTCTCAGGAGTGGTCATGGCAAATAGTTCGGATGAGCATTCTGGTTCAGAAGAAGAAATCCCTCAACAGCCAAGGGTGGCTGACAAAGCAAAATTGTTCGAAAGAACATCAGCAAAGCCACCAATAGCGCCGAAGAAAAAGGCCAAATCAGAATCTGGTGAAGACGATGATGATGTGCCCTCATCGCAAAGCTAGCCAGAGGATGAGCTTGTCACAGACTCCAAAACCATGTTCTCTGATGGAAATCCCAAAAAGGGTGGCCGAGGAAGAGAAAGGAATGCTACGGCTGAAGTGTTTGATCAGGAAACTTACAGAACTCCACCTGGAGTGGAAACTGCTTAGGAAAGGAATAACAGATTGCAAAAGATTCGCCGTCACTGGGTGAAGAAATGGTTCAATTATGAGAACGTCCGAAGGAAATACCAAATCTTGTTTGCATTCACTTCAGCTTGGAATGATTGCATTGCAGAAGGCTGCCTAGGGCAGGACGATGAAAAAGTGAGGCCGGCACCACCTCCCAATGCTAATGCTGATTCTTTGAAAACCATAGCAGATTTTCCCGAAGAAGTTGCAAAGAGGGAAAAGGCTAAGGCCAAGCGTGAGGCTAGACTTGCAAAGAAGAACCTAGCAGAACAGCGAAATGTTGAGTTGACTCAAAAGGATGTGATGGAAAAGAAGGAAAGGGCGTCTGCCCATAAAGAAAAGAAGAAGAGGAAGTCTGTTTCTCCTCGAGCTTCGAAGAAGAAGTCCGTTGCAAGCAAATCCAGGAAAGCTGCACCTACCTCGTCTGATGAGTATTTGTCTGATGGCAGTGCTGGCGAAGAAATTCCCATGTATGATCAGAAAGCGGTGCTTAACAAGCCATTCCAAACCCCATCTCCTGCGAAGATTTTGCCACCAGTGAGATCTTCGCCAAGACTTGCACCGGTCCCCTCTGATAAACCTTCGGGTTCTGCTGCCCCAACTGCTAAGAGAAAATTGATTACTAATGAGAAAGCTGCTGCTTCTGCCAAGAAGGCGAAGAAAATCATTCCTGCTTCCACAGAGGAATATGATTTTGATCTGATATTCAACATCACTGAAGGTGCCTCCTATGATGCCAATCCAGCTGAGTTGGGTACTTTGGGTCTGTCAGAAGATGTTACCAAGATGGTAGCCAAGCACTTCACTGATCTGAAAGAAATCACCAAAGAACTTAATCAAGTTGTCAAAGATAAGAAGCTTCTGGAGAAGATGAGAAGAGAAGCAAAGTCTGAGTCTAAAAGAAAAGATGTGAACAAGGCTATTCTTGAGACCACCAAAGCTCTCACTACCATGAGAAACAACAAGATTGATTGGCACTCCAGGATGAAGATGGATGTCTCTCAGCTTCGTGATCGCAGAATTGAAGAGATTAAGAGACAAGAAACTCTTGCTCGACGTAGGGAGAAAGAAGAGAAACGTGTAAGAGCACAGGCTAGAGCATATAAGCCAAAAGAGACTAAGGATCGTCATATCCAAACTATTTCTTCAGATGCACCCGTTGATGCAAGTGTTCCTCTTCAACAGATTCCACCATCCCCTTGTCCCGAGGAAGTAACCGAGCAACAAGTTGAGACTGTGGTAGTTCCTACATCAGTCGAACAAAAAGGTGATGTTGTGGATATGTATCTTGTCAATCCTGATGAAGTAAATGCTGCACCCAAGCAAAATGCTTCCGAAGAAAAGATTGACGAAGAGATTGAGATGGAAAAGGCAGTCCCATCGCCTGTGAAAGAAGTTCATGCTGAACCCTCTGGATCCACTAAGGAGGGTGAGAAGATTGAGGGGGAGCAAGTTGCTGCCCAAGGTACTACCTCTACGGTCTCCTCATCTGGTGCTCATGCTCCAATGAAGGTTGACCCTGCTCCTGGTTCTTTGGCTTCACAGCCATAACAGGAAGAAAAGAAGTTTGAAGAGCCCATGGCTCACGAGGAAAAAGATGAAGAAGTTGCAACACCAGTTCTGTCCCACAGGTTGTACCACCAGTTCTGCCACAGTAGACTGAAGGAGAACCAGCTAAGACACTTGTGTCTCAAGAAGTTTTTGTGCCGCCATCAGTTGATGAGTCACTGAGGGAAAAGGCCCTTGTGCCTGAATCTGAGAAAGCCGCTGAAGGAGTTACAGCGAAGAAGAATGAAAGTTAGTCCAGTGACCCCAAGCCATCTGCTTCAGACACTGTGTCGAGGACTCATGCGCCATTGAAGCCCATCGATGAAAATGCTTCAGTCTCTGAAAGAGTACAGCCGATGGAAATTAGTGTGGAAGTACTCAAGAAAAATCCTCAAGAATCTTTCTTGCTGTTTTCAGCTGAGTATGGCCCCAATGGCCCCGCCTTGAATGAACAGCATCACTCTGCGAAGCTTGCATTCTTTGGGGTCAGCCCGTATGAAGGAGAAAGGACTTCATTGTCCCCCAGGTTCTGGACAGAAGAGCAGGCAATCTATGATGCTCGAATCTTGTTTGGCAAGCACATGATTTTCAATCATAAGATATTAAACTTGGCCAAGCTCGAAGGAATGCCCTGCTTCCACAATGCACTTGATCACATTGAACATGCTCTTCAGAAGGGATTCATGAGTTTCAACCATGGCTGGAATAAGGAGGTTATTCTTCAGTTCTATGCCACGCTATACATCACAGGAGAAGTGGCAAATCCCTCATCATGGACGCTTGAATGGATGACTGGCAGAGAGAGAATCAAGTGCTCGGCAGATCATTTTCTGGCCCTGATAAATTTACCTTGATGTGAATTTGAGAACGACAGAGAACACAGATTGCATTTCTGGGATGTATCTGAAGCTCAACTCCATGTCTTGATGGATTCCACCATGGTGGGCGACGAATGCGTTGAAGTTGATTCGAAGAAGTTGGCCTACGACAACAAAGTGCTATTCCACATTTTGTGCAATACCATCACGCCAACAAACCGGCCCAACTCCATCAAAGGCGTCGTAGGAAATGCTCTTGTTGCAATATCTCAGGGAATCAAGTTTGACATTCCTGACCTTTTCATTCGGAATCTGGCAAGTGCTGCAGATAGCCCTCAGTCTCTAAAGCCCTATGCTCCTTGGATTATGTATGCCATTGAGCAGCTCACAAATGAACAATTCTTCTGGGACTTATGAACACGAAGGTATTCATGACCACCTGGCCATGACACACTGCGCATTGTGAAGGAATACAGAAAAGGGGAAGGAACCTGTTGATGCTGCTACTGCAATTGCTTCTGCTTCTGAGATGTACCGAAGGTTAAAGAAGCCCAAGTTGAAAGTTCCTCGAGAGGAAATCCATCAATATGTGATTTGCATTAGCA